>CAJUYI010000423.1:125294-140345 GCA_910591695.1 Galerucella pusilla
CTTTGAAGTTTCTGCTTTTAGGTCTGGCGTTGAACCAGATTTGGTGGTGAAGGATTCTGTTGGTTCCGTTCTAGTTTCCAGTGTAACGCTTTCCGTTGAAATAGTCTTTGAAGTTTCTGCTTCTAGGTCTGGTGTTGAACCAGATTTGGTGGTGAATGATTCTGTTGGTTCCGTTCTAGTTCCCAGTGTAACGCTCTCCGTTGAACTAGACTCTGAAGTTTCTGCCTTTAGGTCTGGTGTTGAACCATATTTGGTGGTGGATACTGTTGGTTCCGTTCTAGTTTCCAGTGTAACGCTTTCCGTTGAACTAGGCTTTGAAGTTTCTGCTTTTAGGTCTGGCGTTGAACCAGATTTGGTTGTGGTGTATTTTGTTGGTAATGTGGTTGTTTCGACTGCATTGGTTGTTTTTGGTAAACACTCATCAGGTATGGTGGTTCTCAAAAGTTTTTCAACTTCTTTCACATCTGTGCAATCCATTACTGTTGTAATTTCATCCGCTGATCCATTCACATGAACATTAACTTTAGGTTGAAAACGGTTTGAATGTTTCATTGGTTTGTTTATGATGACAATAAGTGTGTTTATAGAATTGGGCAAAAAATTCACGAATATGTTGTTCTTGTTGTCCTGACCGCAACTTTTTGAACATTGATTAATTTCTGTAGCAATAAGATAAAATAAATATTGGTTAAATTGTTAATTTCAAAAATTTGTTCGACCGATTATTACTACATGAACAAGAACCTTTGCCAAATTGGAGTCCTAGAAGTCTACATAAAAAAAGAAGCAATTTTGAAAGTAAAAATATGAGGAAATACCGTTTCAAGTGATTGATTCTGTACACCTGTTTCATTTAGGATTAAGATTAAATGTTTACTGCCACTTTCAACTATAATTGTGGATCTAATAATTATCGGGAGTAGGAATCGTCATGCGCCTGATGGTTAGAGCTGCTCACACCACAGACACACACTTTGGAAATTGGAAACACAAAAAAACAGGAACATATTGATAGGTTATAATAAGGTCTTGAAATAAGCTCATGCTCTTGGAAAAACTACTGTGGGGAGGAGGAGAAACACTTACAAATGTGCTTAGCTCCAAAAAATTATCACGAAGAACAAATCAAATACAAAATACAAAGGTAGTGAAACTAAAATAGGGTGTACATTTATTTCTACCGTAGAAATTACCGGGAATTCACGGATTTTATTTAATTTTTTTTGCTGGGTGAGGTACTGATCTTCTGTTCATTAGATCTGTAGCATACTTAAAAGCAATCTTGTGAGAGCGTCTAGACTGGAGGTCTGGAGAAATATTATTATTACCACCAGAGCCTAGCAAAAACAAAGAGGAGACTGCGAAATCTCTAAGACCAATTAGTCTCATCATTCGCGTTTTTGGGATATCTGCTGGATCTGCGGGATTTTAATTCAGAGGCAATTACACCAGGACTAGTTCACTATACACCTACAGAGCACGATATTCCACAGAAACAGCTTAACAACAACGCATAGAGGAGGTATACGATGGTATATAAAGAGGGGATGATACACATTCAAGGAGCTTTCGATAACACGTCTGTAGAGCTATAATAGGGGCTCATGTAACTAGAGAATATTCGCAGATGTTCTTCTTTGTGGAATATAATAGAGGATGTGCTATTAGGACTTCCGGAAAATAACGGACCTCGAACCCTTCATGATACAGGAGAAAAATAATACCAAAGTTGAAGATATAATGGCAAAAGGCTTTGGATGAGATGACAAAATGAACAGGGACCAAATATTAGTCCCAATGGAACGACACTAGAAAAGACGGAAGGGACTGGGACCTCTGAGAAAACGATAATAAATTGATGGTATAATGTTAGAGGTCAGGTATTTTGGAGTATTAATTGATTCAAAGCTTACCTCATTGGAAAAATGAGGTAAGTACACAACACTAGTAGTGGCCAGACACTTCTTTTGAGAAATACCGGGGCTAGCATCTGACATGCGGTATCGGCAATACAACAAGATGGTGATGATCGGCAAGGAATGGTTATGATAAAGCTAAGCAGGGCACAAAGACTTGCATGTACAAAGTGCGAGAGAAAGCAATAGGAGAGCTTTTGAAGGCAGGAGATCATATCAAGTTGAATAGTAAAGCGGTAATTTAGATGGTGACGCCTAGACTAGTTTGAAATTGATTGAAGAATTGTAGACGTTTGCCAAAAGTATTCACGTCAAGCTGACCTGAGTTCCAGGTCACCGAGATATCGAGGGCATTGAAAACTTGCCAAAAAGGGTCAGATAACGAGGATATGTGAGGAACTGGATCAGAAAGCAGTATAAAGAAGAATAGAAATGCATGAAAAAAAAACTACTGTTAAACTGCTCAAAGGAACTGCTCACATTGTGCCTGAATCAGCTGAGCGTTATAACAGGTTTCATGACTGGTCCTTCACCAGTAAAGGATTATGCGTTATACGAGACACTAAATCGTATAAGACCGTTACTGAACTAACTATATGGTAAACACCCAACTGATAACTTATAGAAATTGATGCAGAGGACAAGCTTCTGGACTGAGTGCTATAAAAAAGCACAAGCAAAAATACAATGAGCCATTCTGTTACAGTATTATAGGAGACAAATGAAACTGGATTATGACTTCCTTGATTCAAAAATTGGTCCAACAGACAGTCAAGAATGTACACAACAGTGCTTTATGTGATCTGTGAATTATTTGAAACCACGTATGAATGAAAAACTATGAAAGATTCAAGATAGTTTCACATTCTGTGGAAATTCGAGCAGTAGTTCTTGTTCTGAAACATAATTTCAGTTGTAAATTACTATCAGTCGAACATCTTAACATTCTCACTAAATGGTTTTTAGAGGAAACAATTACAGAACAAGTCAACTGTTAAATGGAGCAGTATTTTAATAATTTATTCGTCCAAAGTAAAAACATTTTTCAATTGAAGCAAAAAGAGGAAACAAAAATTTTGATAGCGGAGTCTTGTAATATAAAGTAACTTTAGAGATAAACCGATGCTTTTTATTTAAGAGAATAACTATTTTTGGTTTTGGAGCGATTTGAACTCAAGGTGTCATTTCTGCATAGTGATTAGTGATTGTACCTGTTACACATAGCTCTTTTGATATAACTGACAACGACATTTTGTCAGTGTTTTATTTTTATAAAAATATTCCTTAGTTCAATCTTCATTGCCAGCTTCAAGCGTTTGTGGTCTTTTGTTTCACTTTCAAAAACGTTTCATTCTCCCACTTAGTTAATAGCTATTTTTATTATTCACTCCCTCTGATGAATGATAGAATCTATAGTCTGTGTTTGTTTTTTATTGTTAAAAATTTATGGTTTCCAAGTGAAATCTCATTTTTGTAAATATAACATCAAGTTTTACATACATTACAATAAACCAAATTGAATAATAATTTCACATGAAAGAGCATTTTATACATACTTATTTATAATCAAATTATTCACAAATCTTACATGAACTACTTATAACCATGCCTGGGACATGCCACAAGACGGTATGATGAGAAAGTATAACTTTTCATAGAAATTCGTTACGGAATTATGCAACAAGAAGGAATGGGATCCAAATACCATTACCAGACTTGGAAAGCATGCCATTCAATGCTACACAAACAGTTCAAAAGCAATAGGAGGAACTGAGATAGGAGTGTTCGGGCCAGGAACCAAACACTCTGAAAGCTTGGGAAAAACCCCAAGTATCTTTCCAGCGGAAATCCATGCCATAAGAAAGTGCGCACCGTTCAATTTTTATATAGGATACAGAAAACAAAGGATTATCATAATGTCGGATAGTCAAGCAGCCATTAAAGCACTGAGCTCTTGTATAATCAGTTCCAAATTGGTGTGGGAGTGCCTAAACAAACTCAATGATATAGGCGAGAACAATACAGTCACCTTACTATGGATTTCAGGACACACTAGAATAGAAGGAAATGAAATAGCAGATGAACTAGCAAGGAGGGGGACTGAAATACCTATCTGGGGGCCTGAACCTTTTCGCGGAATCAGCCCCAATGTAATATTGGAAGAAATAGGTGAAGCCGAGAATGATAGAAGATCTGAACATTAGAAAGATCTAGTAGGGCTTGTACAATCAAAGATTCTTCTGGGCGACTACAACCTGTTGAGATCAAATGAATGCATAAGTCAAAGTAAAACTGCGCTGGGAGTTTCAATAGGGATCCTAACGGGCCATTGTCGCCAGAATGGGCACCTGAAAAAGCTCAGAATAGTGGAGTAAGAAGAATGTAGATTTTGTGGCATGGAAGAAGGAACCTCCATCCACATACTTTCCAACTGCACAGCACTTCAGAATCCTAGAGCACAGCACCTGGGAGATTACTGGATATAAGAGGAACATTTACCTAAGTAGGGGTCTGCAGATATCCTAAAATTCTTCCGGGAAATAGGACATAAGGAGCTACTTGTTTCTAAGACTCTCCTCAGAAACTGAGTAGGAGTGAGGAGGCACAATAGATCTTTCAGGTCTCAGTGACTGTTACCCCAAAATACATACATACATACAACCATACATTTCTTCACTATAATGTGACATTTGGTTACTACTTGTATGCCTTTCCTATGAAGATAATATATATATATGTTAGTATCAAGATGTCGTTTTATATGCAGTTTTATGTATGTCGGAAACAAAATTGACGTTTTCAATAATTTGTTGATAATTACAAGAATTTCAATAACTATACTGGTGTTTGATTGATTTGCTAGTAAATTTAATTTGAAATGTGAGACAGTGAATTGAATACTCATTAAATATATAATTTGTTCAATAACATGATAAGTAATCAGCTTTATAATTGTAATAAACCATAGTGTTTTAGTTCGACAGAAGAATGTATACTGAAATAGGTGATTTATAGTCGTGGACAAAATATAGTATTCTACTCGCATTTGATTGCTAATATTCACTCATGTGTTTAGATCTTAGTGAATAATAGCCATAATATGCTTGTTGAATGATATACTATTTTTCTATTCCTGTGTCATGCAGGTAGCTTCACCTCATATCAGGGCGAGTTTAGGGTCTTTTCTATTGTCAACAGATTAAAAATCAAGTTATTACGGTAGATATTCAGTGACGTGTGCTAACGAAATGAGAAATGTTTTTAACGTATGCATGTACATACTTCTCGTGAAATTGGACATAATGAAATAAGGATTGAAGGGTCCAGCCTTTTTACTTTTCGAAATACTGGGAAATGAAGTTATGAAAATTTAAATGTTCTAATTTCATAATATGGAAATCGATAAATATGGATGATTTGACATTTTGTAGATTTTTTCAAATGTAAAAGGTATATTTTAAGGAAAAAATATTTTTAAATTCTTGATCCAGTGGTGTACATTTGGAAGAATGTGTCACCTCTCCCCTCCCACTTTTTATGCCACTGGCATTTGAAGCTTTATTTTGTATTCCCTAGTGATTTTCACGTGAAAAACGCTTGATCTACACATATAAAAAATTTGTAGTTTTCAAGATATTTAAGTCTGCAAGATTACTTTTTAATAATGAAATAAAAAAGATATTATTCTGTTATTTTTTTCAATAACTACCAAACTACTAATGATTGGAATATGTAACAGGAACTAATTCATGGAACAGCAATGCATCTAAAACATACATTAAAATAGTGAATATGCTGGACCCTTCAATCCTTACACCATTTTGTCCAATTTTACGAGAGGTATCTACATGCAAACATTGTAAGTGTCATTTGAAAACACCCTGTATATAAAATACCATATGCCTCAGTGCAATTGTCACTTTGACGGCGGCAAAAGTTGACTGCAACTTTCACAGCGACAAATCCGCCAGTAGTTTTTTCACTCATTGATTTTTTAATCAATGGAGGGTTTTCAAGAGACGTAATCCCGCACCATTTTGTCCGCTAATCACGGACAGCCTTCAAAAAGATGGATGGAAATAGCATTTTTTACTGATTTAAATATGAATCAAGAACAAAATTTAATTGGTTTTGGTAAATTTGTGTACTAGTGTATATTAGTTGGATACTATGATAATTTAAAAATTTGAAAAAGCACTTGTTAGGAATGTTGTTGTATTATTCGTTTTGAAGTTATATGTGAAGGTTGTCCAGTGACAGAAATTCGTCACAATAACGTACAGGGTTCCTCATTATATTTTGACCCCCACTTATTTTCATCAGGTAATTACGGCAATAGAAAAAAAGGTTTCAAATTAAAGTTGTACTATTTCACCTGTACCGTCCAAAAATGTAACAGACCGAATTTTGAATACCGGGAGTGCCCAATAAAATGCATTTTCAATAACCTAACCTAACCTAAACCTGTATTTTTGGGAGTTTTTGAGTAGCCCTGCATTTCCTGATTACAAATATTTGAATTTGTGTAGCATTAGTTTTGTTTTATGATAACTTGAGGAAGGATTTAAAAATACGTTCGAATTAGCTTTAGGTGTCCGAAATTAGGAATAATTGAAAAGAAGCTGGACGTATCGAGTATAATCCTCCATTTTCGGAAACAAGACAAGACGGTGACAATAAATTATGTGACAGCAAATGGATTACGCCTTATATTTTAAAGGAAGGTATTTTCCCAGTACGCTTATTTAAAAAGTTGATGGAAAAACAAGGCACTACCATAACATTGGACAGAGAATTCATCACACCAAATCCCTTTTGGAAGAAAGAAAATTTTGAAGGTTTATATAAAGATATGCCCATTGGAATTAATAAAATTTCCAAATGGACTGAATGCTCAACACAACGCATTGGTATAGATGTAAAACGTGTCAAAATTACAAATCACCCAAATCGAGCGGTAGCAGTTGGCGAATTAAGTGGAAGCGGAATTGAAAAACAAGCTCTAATGAAAATAACAGGACACACCCATCATCATGAAAAACACAGTACTAACAAGTTGGCGAATAGTATTTTTTCAGCATTAATCAATCGATTCGTTTGGAAAAAGAGCTCTACCATAGAAACGATTAACTAAGACACCCGTAGCGACATTAGTATTCCTTGCATGAATTTCAATATCACAAGTTTTTGTTTGTTTTAATTATTTAATTTGACGCAAACTGTTGCTGCTCGCAAAAGGTGTTTAAAAGTTAAAAATGCTCAAGAGGGAAATTGTTGCATTTGATGCTGGGATGATGTGCTTTTACTAGAAGTTTCCAACGAAAACCAAAATTTGATTGTCCTTTTCAGAGAACTGAATCCTACTCCTATCTAAATTGTTCAAGACACTACTACTTTTATTAATTGATAGCATAATTTTTATTAATAATGTATGCAATCGCAATGTTGATTGTTGAAATATTTTTAATTTATCAGAATAAAACAGACATCACAGAATACAAACATG
This sequence comes from Galerucella pusilla, assembly GCA_910591695.1. NCBI lineage: Eukaryota > Metazoa > Arthropoda > Insecta > Coleoptera > Chrysomelidae > Galerucella > Galerucella pusilla. The sequence goes on from CAJUYI010000423.1 coordinate 132,717, forward strand.
ACATACATTGAATTGAGGTTGGATTTTCGCCTTTTCGTTACTTCTCCAACCGCTGTGTCTACTGTCCGTAAGCTACCGGTGGTTTACGGGAATGATAGACGTTAAATAATGATATACCGTATGTCAAAATTGTCAAAAAGCGTGAACCGGAGTTTTTTTGGGAGGCCTTGCAAAATATTTATTGCCTATACCAAAATCGTTTATTGATAGAGGTCGTAAATGAATGATTTTACGTCTATTGATAGATTACAAAAAAAGTCTAATAGGTCATGCAACAAGGATCATACGAACATTTTAAGTAGAGCTTGAAGGGATCTTTCCGAGGGGTAAACTGCGAGACCAATGTGGTGTACAGACCTGGACCAATACGAACCAATTAAGACCAATGAGGGACCAATTGAAACCAATGGAGAACAAGACCAATGAAGAACCAATTGAGACCAATGCAGTACCAACTACGACCAATTAAGGACCAATGGAATATAAGACTAGCTCACACTCGACTAATCGATGATGTGTCAGAGTTGCCAGAGTGAACGCTTTAACACCATTTGGGCTCTTGTTAATTCTTAGTTGATGGTACAACATATTAAGATATTTATTGAAGGTAGATAAGTATATAGGCAAACAAAAAAAGACCCAGAAGATATGACAGCCACAGACGACGAAATACCCGATGAAGTACTGGATGTAAAAATCTCGGAAGAAACAGATGATGAAAAAGAATTGGATGAAAACCAACCTTTAGATCAGATATATACGATTAGCTCTAATGATGTCAACAATGTTTCCGCTTTAGTTTTTGATTCGGTTAATGATAATATTCCGAGTGAAGCTCCGATCGAAGATCTCTATAATGGCAATGAAGGTTCCCTTAGCATTTCTCAACCTAAGTGTCAGAAAAAACTTAATATGAGAGGTACTTTATCGGAAAAATCTTCGTTTATTAAAACGGAACTCTCAGGTAAAACAGTAATAATAAGAAAGTCATCATTATGTTGGCTTCTTGACGAATCAAATGGCAAAGACACCACCACCACCGATTCCTCGATTGCTTCCAACAAGAGTGTGAGAACTGGAACCCGAAGTGGTGTACCAAGTAAAACAAAGAAAAATCTGAAAGTTCCGGGAAAAACTTTGAAAACGAATGTAGGAACCAAAAAAAAGCTTCAAAAAAAGCGAAAAAGGAAAGCTAGTTTTAGCGCTGACGAGGGGTTGGAAGACAGTGAAATATATATTCCACCGATACCGAAAACTCAGATGAATAAGAGGTGAACGGGGATTCTTCAGACGATGTCAACGATGATAATCTTAGTAATACAATTATTGCCAATAAAGAACCAATTATGACCAATGGAAGACCAATTATGACCAATGGAGGACCAATGATAACCAATGGAGAACCAATTATGACCAATGGAGGACTAATTATGGCGAATGGAGGACCAATAGAGACAAATTAGGGGACCAATGGGACAATTAAAGACCAATGAACAATGGGGTGTACACAATTTTTAGTCGTGGTTTACCCCTCGGATCTTTCAGACGATATCTCACAAGCCTATACTTTCCATTTGGAAAACTATGGGTTGTATCTGTGATTTTGAGGGAGTTGAAGGAAGGGATCGCATGTTCACGTTGAGGAATGTCAATTTATGATTTAAGTTTGACGTGTTTCGAGATTTTTTATAAATATGTACAGTAACCGGAATAATTCATTTATTCCGCTTGACACTGTATAAAGACAGGTGTACATATTTATAAAAGAATCAGGTACCTAATGTATTGTTCAAACCTCATTTATACCTCTAAAAACCATTTGTAATGTTTAAAATTAAAGCTTCGCCTAATCAAAATTTAAATCAGTTGAATAACATTTAATAATATCTATTTCCACTTATTTTTTACGTACATTGGTTTTACTGGTTATAAACTTTATTATTTATTACCGTGTTATAAAATTGATTTCAAAGATATCCTTTCTCTGCCTTTTCGTATCTTTGGATAATTTTCAAAATTAGCTGTGTATATGTTAATTTCTTGAGAGAAGACACGGAAAATTCTTTTTTAGAATTAAATAAGTCTGAAAGATATAAAGTTTTTTTTTGTTCGGTTCGCTTTTTTCTACCTTTCAATCGGTGATATTTAAAAACAAAGAAATATATATATCTGTATGGTTAAAACACCAAAGAAAAGTTTAAACAGAGGTAACTCAATCTATTTCGAAAATGCGAATTTTTAAACCCATACAAAAACTTTTCTTCGGTGGTAGAAAGTTTTACATTGTTCATGTGGTACATTTTATAAATTTATAGGGATTTTTATTGAATTTTATTTCTGATTTAAATTTCGTTAGGACGGCCACATCATAATCCAGTGTTTCCCTAAATTAACTATCCTTTTTTCCATTGATTTCCAAATTACATGATAAAGTTTTTCGGAAAATTCAAGTTACTGTATAATTTATAATATTAAATTATTATTTTCTTTCCATTTTTCCTCCATAGAGCAAAGACATCGGATTATTGTTCTATATATAATGACCAGAGAAAAGTTTTATATCAAGGGTTGTGAAAATTCGCATTCACGATTTCATATTATAGCAAACGAATTCCATCCCCTTAAAAAATAACAATAAATTTCAAAAAATTTACATCGATTGTCAATTTCTTTGCGGAAAAAACCACCAGCTCCACTTTTTCAAAAACTGGTTTTTGATACCACTCCATAATAATTTTGTTTTGTTTTCTAGCCCTTTTGGCTACACTTGATAATTCTGAGAAATTTATTTAAGTGTAATATTTCACACAAATGAATAACAGAACCTGAATAATGTGTGGCGTCACCTTTGTGACCAATCAAGTTTCAACTTCACCAACAACGAAAAACCAATATTAATTAGTTGACACAACAGAGTTTATAAATCCAGATTAGGTATCTTTTAGGTATAAACATTCCTATACAAATAATAACCAACAAAGCATTTGGCAGGCATTAAATTGTTGAAACTTAATGAATTTCTCAATCTTATCAATTTCAGTGTTTGGTAGGCTTGAATATTTTCAGCAATATAATGTGTCACTTATGGTGTGTTGCGCTTAGATCTAACTTTTGCGCAACTGGGGCGTCCTGGGTCCACTTTTGTGAAAGTTTTCCCTTTTTTCAACTTTATATATATATTTTTTCATTCAAGTGGAATTCTTTGAAAAGCAGTTAGTTTCATTCAAAAAAGTTATATGAGAAGATTCCACAAAGTAAAGGAAGTATAGGAATTTAGCTACCGGGATTAATTTTATTAATTGCAGTGTTTTGATATGTATAACGCTAAAATCTATAATGTTTCAAAAATGCAGTTGGTACCTAAGCCAAATGGTTTCATTAGTAATTATTCTCATAGAAATTGTCTTTAGTTTATCCATAGAAAATGAATGTTCTTGATATTCTACCTACTTTGTTCTCATTTATTTTGAACTACTATAAATACACCTGCGATGACGCTCCAGTAAATTTAATGAAAAAAAAATATATGTTGGTGGAGTTTAACTTGGAGTGATATTGCGTTTGGGGAATCGACACCTCATATTTTTCCAGAATTTCATTAGCTGTGAGGTCCACTCCAACAATTAGATGTTACATTCTACCCATCGACATGAATAAAATATATTCTACTTTGTGTACAAATAAACTTATCGGAATATATATTTTGATAGAAATATTAATTAATAAAATCAACTTAAGGCTAGTTAATAATTTGGGAAACACTGTATCGATTGTTTGCTTTTCTGCATCGAATATATTGATGAAATGAAACAATTTGTAAAGACATTAATGTGCAGCATCTGATAAAAATGCTAGTAAAATAAAATATTTATATTCTCGATGAAAATATTGGAATTATTATAAACAATTGCTATATTTTTTCAATATTTTTCGAAGCGCAAAGCAATTTTCAAAAAGTAATGAATGTAGCGAATTAAATCATATAAAAATCACAGAGAAAAATGGTATATGTTCTAAATGAATCTTTGGTTTATTATGATTCAACTCTGATCTTAATTCGATTACATTCATTTCAACATTTCCAATAAATAAATAAGTATCAGAACCAACAATTCCAGGTGATATTTACTTAACGGTAAAAAAGGGAAAAGAAAAAAAACAGTTAGAGAGGCAACCGAAAAAAAGATAAAAAAATGTTTTAACTAAAAGAACAGAAACTTTTAATGGAATTAAGGCGTCGTTTGGAAATAAATGATATGGACTTTAATTGCTACCAAAGTTGGCAGGTCTCCTATTATTTAAAAGTGGTATTTGAGTATACAGAGGTCATTGTTGCCAACTAACATAAAGAACAGCAAATTGAAGACATGGTTTTAAGCTATTTAAGTAATACCGTTAAAATCTAATAATTGTTATAAATATATCATATTGCTGGTTATGATACTCAGTATTTATATTATATTTCTGAATGGCAAGAAAAACTTACGGGCAACGGGATCCGTGGACGTTCCTGGAAGTAAATAATATTTATTAGCACTTGAAAGAAACGTAGTAGGGAATTTGATCAATAATATTGTTAAGGTTTCCTAAATATTGTTTAACCATTGCTTGGTTCCCTTCAAAACAATCTGTACTTATAGTTTGCAATTTGGTATCACATGTGCCAAACTTCACTTTAAGACTTTGATGGCTTTGTTTAAGTGCTTGGTTCATCTTGAAATGGGTAACATGTTTTGAGTACTTAAGAAACAAGTATATTGTTCTGTTTTTTTTTCTTTATAAACTTCATGTGAAATGAAAAACTATGAACTGAAGAAAAATTTTTTTCGTTGTGTCAGATAGGGACCAAAAATTATTTAATAACTTTTTAGTAGCTGGAACGCTACCGAAACGTCAAAATAAAAAAGATATGAAAACATTATTGTGGTTTGATTTCCAAAAAAATGATTACCATTTTTATCCAAATTCATTAAAAACAATAAATCTGATTCTTCAAAATTGAACAAATCAGGAGTTTATAAATTAAAATGTGGTGATGAAAGCTGTGATGAAATTTATGTAGGTAGAACTTTTAGGAATTTTGAAACTAGAATTTCAGAACACAAACTATGACAAGCAAAAATTAGATTCCATATATCTACTCAAATCATTTATTAGAAAACCAACACACTTTAGATTCAAATTTTGAAATTTTATATATAGAACCCAAGTCCCTTAAATTGAATCTTTTAGATGCACTTGAGATAAATGGAAACAAATATTCAGATAATCTTCTTAAGGACCAAATAGATATCAACAATTCTCCCTTATTAAACCTTTTCACCTAGAAAGGTTGTAAGATTGTTGTGAATGAATTTCCAGGTTATTCAATACTTCAGTTAATCCCATATTTATACACGTTTTTCTTCTCATTTTCATAAGAATAGATTATAATACTTTTGTCAATATCCCTAAAATTCCGTATTAATTGATTAATTAAAACATTTTTTCGTTATACCTCCACTCGTTTGAGTAAGCTACTGTGCTAGTGAAACTCGTCACGAATATGTATTGAACTTATATTAGTTTGAATACTGAAGATCTAAATCAATTAAATTGTTTTATTTTATCGTTAAGTATGGATCTTCATCAAGTGTAAGCCTCATTTATTCAATTTTATCATATTGTTTTGAATATTAAATTTTCCCTGTTCTTCAATTGGGTTATTCCCGTAGAGCATTGAGTAAATAAATGAATAAATAAATAGATAATTCGGTAATTTCACACAAATACAATATGTTATGTTATTGAAAAAAATTGGATGTAACACTTACTGATTGACAACAAGTCTCTTCCAGATACATTTGAAATCCATATTGTTAGAAGCAATTGGAAGCAGCATACAAATGATAACTTCAACATCTTTCTTCCAGAGTGCAAGTTGAAATGAATTTAATATGTTTTTAATATTGATTTATAAAGTGTAACCATAAATTTGATAAGAAATACAATATATCATTATAATTTTTTATTATTATTTTTAGTGGACACCCACATCATAAAATTGAATTATTTATGTTTGAAATTGACCATTAGAATTATATTTTTATTGCAATTTTGATTATAGATTTTTTTATCTTGCATAATCGTAAAGTTATTCATCTTTTACTATCTAGTTGCTATGAAAAACGTCAACGATCATTAAGTAATCAATGTTGAGGAGCGAGGAGGAATGGATGGAGGTAAGTGGCGTAGTGGAGAGCATAATTAGTGAAAGTGAAGGACTCAATACATGCTTTCTTTTTGGTACTTGGACTAACACCGGAGCTGCTCCGGATCATGAAACATAGAATTAGACCCTTTCTTTTTAGATCGTTCATTAAGCCCCGGTGTAACACCAACAACCTTCCCCTTACCCCTCATGCACTATCAACGAGCTTGGTGCAACAAGCACTTTTAGGTTATGGTGTTGTGTTTTGTTTATATTTGAGTTTGTAGAAAGAGCAAAATAATGAGTGTTCCGAATAAAGAATTCCAATTAAATGATTTTTTGAACAATAAAATTTATACAATAATCGTTAGTAATGACGATATCAATAGGGCAATAGTGGGTAAGACCAAAATTTCATGTCTTTGGCTACTCTTCAATTTAATATACCTATTCGTTTTAGATTCCCAATTTGCTAATTCACTTCTAATACATGCTAGAAGTACGACAGATCAGGAAACATCAGAGTGTGAAGACCAACCTTCCACTAGTCAACAAATCTCATCCCCTGATCCTTGTTCAGATCAGGAGTATTCTATGCCTGATAATGTTCAACCACATTCAGCCACTCAGAACACAAGATCCACAAACTTTTGGAGTTATGATCAAACGACCTACCTCATAAATTCTATGGCAACCTAGTATTCGGATTTTAATGATCCAAGAAAAAGGAAACATATTTTTGAACACATAACAAATGATCTGATCAGTGCTGGGTTTACTGTAGACTCAAAACTTGTACAGAATAAGTGGAAAGGTTTGTTGAGAAGCTACACTAAAGCTAAAGCTAAAGATACAAAAAATAGAACTGGACAAGGACCTTCTAGATTTTTATTTTATGAAATAATTGATGATATTGTTGGCAACCAACCAAAAAATAGTTGCAGTCACTTTCTCAATAGCTTAGATACATCCAAGGTGATTGATCCAGAAATTGAAGTACCTGATTTAGAAAGCCTGAGAAATAATGAAAATCAAGGAGAAGCTGTTGAGGGACATCCAGAAGTCTCTGATGAGTTACAGCTAAACAAAAAAAGAGCTCTAAGGGAGGAAGAGCTTCCAACAGCTGAGGAAATTACTCCAGGAGAAAAAAACCTTAATTCAAACCGAAAAAGGAAGAGGCTCAGTGAAAAGCAGCTGAAAAAAGAATATATAGATTTGAAGAGGGAGGAGTACTTGAAGCGGCAGAAGAGACATGAAGACAAAATGTCTCTAGAAAAAGAAAGAAATGAAATTGACATGAGAAAATTATCAGTATTGGAAGAATATTTGAAAAACAAACAACATTAATAGTTCCCCAGCTACCTATTCATCATAGCCTTCTTATGTTGTTTTATTTTGTATTATAGATATTGAAAATATTTCTGTTATTTGGAGTTTTA
>CAJUYI010000423.1:140355-162803 GCA_910591695.1 Galerucella pusilla
AATATTTCTGTTATTTGGAGTTTTATTAGAATATAGTCAGTAAGACTGAATTTTTTTTGTTTTGTTATGGATTTCATTAGGAGAAAATATACTTTGTTTTTATTTCTACATGAAATTTATTTTTACATTCGTCCTTAAGAGAATTACATATTGAACATTTTATTGAAAACCCTCTTTTGTCTTGTGACTGTTCCTCCAACTTCACCTTCTATTCCAAGATTACCATGGAAGGAAACATTTGGTGGCTGGTTTTCATCATGTTCCTGGAGATCCTCTAATGAATTTGTAGATGACTCTAGGCAGATATTGTGCAGGATACATGATCCCAAAATTATATGAGAACATAATCTCATATTAAAGTTCTCTAGACCCTTTAGTCTGCGAAAACGTCCCTTGAGGAGACCAAAAGCTTGCTCAACAACTACTCTTTTTGATGAGAGATATTTATTGAAAAGCTTCTGTTCTCCAGTCAGAAAGCCAGTGTCAGGAAAGGGTGTCACAATCCAGTACAGATTTGGGTATGCTGAATCACCTAATAAAAAATGGTCACCAATGAAGCCTGGGTCTTCCAAGATTTTGGCATAAAGTGCCGATCTTCTCAACAATCTTGCATCATGTAATGATCCAGGTTCCCCACAAAATACATCAATGAATTTTTTGTTGTGGTCTACAACTCCTTGAATCAGCAAACTATGAAACCCTTTCCTATTGATATTTGAATCCTGGTTATCTTCAGGTTTTGGAATTTCAATGTGACTGCCATCAATGGCACCTATTGCGCCAGGAATTCCATTTCTTTTTGAAAAGGCCTGTGAAATTGTCAGTTTTTGTTGCTGGTTGGGCCAAGTGATATATTTATCTTTTATTGATACCAAAAATTCCAAAAAACGGTTCAGACAGTTGTGAGCACTGCTAAGGGCAACTCCAAATCTATCGGAAACTTCTCTAAATGCATTTCTATTGGCAAGGTACCACAAAGATAGAAATACTGTTTTCTCTGCAGAAACATTAGGCCTTCCAGTTGAATAAACGGGTTTGTAATCTGATTCTTCATACATATCTGAAAATTCAAGATTTCTATATATAGTTTTCTCATGAAGTGTATTATGTATAGGTACTTACTGATAATATCATAAGTTGTTTTGCGAGATATGCGAAAATGTGATTTGAATTCATTGTCATCATATTCTGCTACCGTTTTTTCCACATAATTTTCTATTTTAGGATGTTTCCTCCTTGGCCCGCTTTCAGCAGAATCAGTAAACTGACTGTCCGATGAGCTGGTAGAGTCAAAATCGGAAAAATTATTACCAGGTCCATCCCACAAAGCCTAAAATATATAAATGTAAATCTACTGATTTAAGTGACATGTTAAGTTAACTACCATTATTACCAGTTCTGCTTCAGAATCCGACATTACAACAAAAATTGGGGATTGTTATGGACGGATTATCCTTTTTATAATTTTATAACACGAACTGACACTGACGCACACCAATATTGCAGATAAAATTTTAAGTTTAAGAATACAAACCACAAACCAGTGGGTTACTGATCGACGACAATAAATTTGAATAAATCTATGAAAATAAATAAACAGCAGAAATCAGAAATAAAATCAAATGTCAAATCTCAACATTAACTACGCATGTGCCTATAGTGTTCACTAAATAGCGTTTTATTTGAGAGGAGCACAGGTGCAACTACCTCGGTGCTGTACCAGTGCACGAAGTAATAAAAAGAAAATGGCATATGAGAGGTAGGAGTGATAGAAGGGAGAAGATATCCTGCCTTGAAATATTCTGGGGTAGTGATTCCGAGTCGTGGGTAACGGCGATTTTAAGGTGGGTTTGTTTGGTAGGCATGAGTTCAACACTGTCTGGGTATTGTTTAGGACCTATTCGAACATGAGTTTCCCATTTCGGCCCAAAAAAGAGGAAAACACTACTCTGTAAAAGTACACTACAAGGAATACTGCAACAAACTATTTTTGAGAGATTGGTAAATTGAAAAGACGTTCTCATAATAACCGACGGTGACAATTCATCAGAAGAAGATAATGAACACAACTGATATTATTTGCAGAGACACGTCAACTTTTGAATTGAGTTGTGCGTTATGTGAACATAAATGTAAATGTACAGGGTGGTTCACGCAAGTATGCCATAGTCGGTGTTGGTTTTTTTTAATGAAACACCCTGTATATTTGCATATTTTTGAAATCCTCTTAATGAACCGATTCCAACAAACTAAATAATATTTGGTCAATTATGAATTATACAGGGTGAAATTTTTATTTTTACAGTTATTAAACACACACAGAAAATACCTGATGTATTTGATTTTCATACATTGAAATAAATGCTCAAAATGTTCTTCACCTAGTTGTTGGCAATAGCACAGTCTCCTATAGAACTCCTCCTTAACTTTTTTTAAAGTTTGAGGTGAAATATTCCGTATTTTTGTAGTTATCCTGTCTTTGAGGTCTACAATGCTAGTTGGTTGTGTTGTATATACTTTGTTCTTGAGATAACCCCACAGAAAAAAATATAACGGCGTAAGGTCAGGCGATCTAGCTGGCCACTCAATAGTACCTCTCCGTCCAATCCATTTATTGGGGAAGACTTCATCTGAATAAGTTCTTACCATTAAGACATAATGGGGTGTTGCCCCGTCTTGCTGGAATCAAACATTTTCATTCGGTTAGCTAGGATCTATTGCGTTCGGATATAAGTTTGCCAACGCAGGAATAGCTTCATTTTTAAGCATATTTAAATATTTTTCAGCTGTCAAATTTCCATCTATAAATATAGGGCCAATAATATGGTCGCCTATGATACCGGCCCAAACTTTCACCTTTTGAGGGTACTGAGTATGTGTCTCACACATCCAATTAGGATTCTCTGCTGACCAATATCTACAGTTCTGTCGGTTTACCTCTCCATTCAATGTGAATGTTGATTCGTCAGAAAAAAGAATGGTACCAAGAGCTATCTCATTTCTGTTCAGCTTATTCATCAATCTTTCGCAGAAATCCATTCTACGATCTGGATCGTCTTCTGTTAAATCCTGCACAAAAGTGAATTTGTAGGGATGAAGTTTTTCTCTATGAAGACATCTCAGAACAGTTGTATGACTAACATTATTTTCACGGGCAATTTGACGTGTACTTGAAGTTGGATTCTCTTCGACACTTAACAAAATATCCACTTTCACATCATCTTCAACGAAGTGTGGTCTCCTTCTTAATGGTTTGACATGTCCAAGTTCTCTGAATTGTGCATGAATTTTAGACAAATAAGTTTGCCACTTCAACTTGACTTCTGCAGTTATCCCCGTACCCAATCATTATCAAAATCTCAATTCGGTGAGTCTCAGTTGAATATTTCATTGTTGTGTCGACAAGGAAAGAGTGTTTGACAAAGATTCTACTTTTCAGTATAAACTGTCAACACATCAACAACTGACAGAATAGAAAACAATCCACATTTACCGATTTAAAACAATCCACATTATATACCAACTTTGTCTTATTATTGGCGTTTTTAGGCCATTTTTAGGTATTTATGATAAAATTCATGGGCGTAGCAGGTTTTGTTCAATATACAAATACGTCTAATAATTAGTAGTAGTAGGATCTCAAAAATATGCAAATATACAGGGTGTTTCATTAAAAAAAAAACACCGACTATGGAATACTTGCGTGAATCACCCTGTACATTTAAATTTATATTTACATAACGTACAACTCAATTCAAAAGTTTACGTGTCTCGGCATTTTTTATAATTTTCTAAAATAATGACATAAAGAATTTTATTCCATAAGTGGCTTCCACACTGTATATTCATATTTATCATACATTTTGTTTTATTCCACACAAAAAAAAAATTAAATGAAAAACCAAATATAATCATTTAAAATAAACTATTAGATTAGATTTGATGATGTGGTTAATCGGCTTACTCCACTACGACCTTTCCAGATTTATTGTGGTGCGCTTAATCTAGATTACATCCACCAGCCCTCTTCTTTTCAAGAAGCCAATCAGCTTCGATCATGCAATTTCTTGATTTTTTGCCGAGTGCTTCTCATCACCTAGTTCGTGAAACCGCAAATTCGCCGGGCAATGGCAGTGGCATAGGATATGCCCTGCAATTTCCTCTTCCAGGTGACAGACACCACACACGGCTTCGTCTGTCAACTCCCTTATCTTTGCACTTGAAGTGCATGTTAAATATTATTACGGCGGCCTTAACAGTTTTCCTACCTTTGTTTATTAGGTCTGCCGTGAAACTTGGTGAATGTCCTCTAATGAGCTGTTTCGGCTGTCTCTGTCCTGATAAGATTACCAACCATTCTCGATATTTCTGTGCCGCACACTTCCTTGTAGCCATATTTATCGTCTACTTGGCGACGTCGATACATGTTGCTGGTGGTATCAATGAGGCTTGTCTTGCCGTATCATCAGCCAATTCGTTGCCCTTGAGACTCTCGTATCCTGTTACCTATGCAACCATGACCTTGCAATGGTCTCCAAGTGCGTTGAAGACACCTATTAGTATGCAATCCCATACTAGCTTACAATTATTGACCTATATGAAATGAAGTACAGCTTGGAAAGTTGGGACGTCCTTAAATAGGCTTATTGGAATGGCTATCCTTTTTTTAAGCCCTACAAATCGGGCTCTTAGATCTACTGCCTTGGAGCCGTCCGTATACCAAGTTGCCTCAGCCTATATGAGTACCTACACTTTTCTTCATACCTGGTATGGATATTTGGAATCTATTACTAAAGCTGTATCCCGTGGCCGTTATATCAATTGGTTGCCCCATTAAGTCATTCGCTTCCATTTCCTCGATGAGCTTTCGATAGTCAGCATCATTCGTTTGGCTTATACAGGGTACGGCACCGAAACCGAAACAGATCACATAATATCTTGAAGACAAATTTATTTTTGGGAAAATGCAAAAATGTGTGGATTTTTATTTCCACAGGGACATCTTTCGATCATTTCCTAAACTATCCTACATCCTTTCCCTCTTCTCTGTCACTATCACCAATAAAATTGAAATAGGGAAAGTTCTAAGTGCGACACGGGTCAATTGAATAAAAAAAAAGTATTGGCTCCTACTTCCTCTTATTTAAGTATTTTCTTAGTATAAATTAAATGAGAGGTCAGTGACTACTTCATGTAAAAGGGATTACTTATGGCCATAAGCAAACTCTTCTGGTTTGAAGTAGTTACTTAAAATATAAGGATTTTTCCAGTACTGGCTTATTTTTATTCAAATAAAAATAAGATCTGTTTTAAATTAGTAAGTTATAACTTGACGATTTTTAAGGTACCTATAAAGCCTTTTTTCCTACGGTAATTGCTAGTATATTGTTAAACATGGTGGACTTCATAAATGTTCGTAACATGAAGAACTATTGGAAGAGAAGAAGAATCAGCCCAAGAAAATCTAAGCTCTTGTTGCGTTTTGCAAGTGAAAGTGTAGACTATATTTCGGATTATTTTTCACCAGAGAAAGATGAATACAGAGGAGGTACACTTGCATCTCGGCAAAAGATGGAGATATTCCTACGATATGTTAGTGATACCGGATTTCAAACAGGTATTGGTGAAGATTTTGGCATTCTTCATACTACAGTATCCAAAACCATAAGTGAAGTAGCTGATTGTATATTAGAAAAAGCCCACCATTGGATAAAACTTCCATATAATCTAGATGCCATGGAAGAAGCAAGAATTAAATGGTCGAATCGATTCCAAATTCCTACAGTCATTGGTGCTGTAGATTGCACTCATGTTCAAATTAAAAAACCACCAGAATTTGGCGATGATTTTATTAACAGAAAAAGATTTGCTAGCATAAATGTGCAAGTAACTTGTGATGTAATGAATTAATTAGAAGTGTAGACGCTCAATGGCCTGGAAGTGTTCACGATTCCAGAATTTGGAAACAAAGTTCCGTATATGAAAACCTAAACCTAAAAACACTCTACCTTCGGTGTGGTGTTTTTAATAGTTGACAGTTATTCTCGTCAAATTGCTAGGAAACAGTTTAGAATTTGAACAACACAAATTTACCCAATATCAAAACAAACCTCGAGTGTAATTCGGCAGGACAATTTAATGAATGAGAAATTTGGAAACATATCAATGCAAACTTTATTTATGAAACATTAAAAATAAACACATTTTAATTTCAATGTACAATTATTAAAAACGCAGTTATTAAAATTCATACTAGGAACAGTGATATTGATGAACAAATGAATAAGTGAAAAAAACCACTGGTGTATCTGTCGCTGTAAAAGTTAAAGGTGTGCGTCATCGATTGTTAATGTCTTTCTAACACATTACGTGGGAAGAAATGGAAAAAAAGGCAGGTCTGTGATTAATCGTAATCAAAATATCACAATAATGATATATGATGATATATGATGATAATGATAAATGTATTACAAATGTTAACCCTAATCTTTGACTTACAAAAATTTGATTGGTAGATGTTTAGATTACGCTTAAGCTCAACCTATCAATCGAGAGTTTAAAATACCATGAAGGCGTTACTTTCGTAGCGGCAATAAGTCTTACGTCTTTTTCTACTGTCACACTGACAGTTCTTGACAGGTCTGTACTTTGTTGTATACGGTCAATTATTATTTATGAAAAGTGAATATTGATCTTTTTGTTTTATTTATATGAATAATACAAAAATATGCATGAATACACGGCAAAACATCAGTATTTTGAAAGTTCTCAAGTATTTTCAGTTAGAAAAAGAAGCTGGTAATTATTAATTGCATAGCCTTTTCGAATTTGGCTAAATACAATCCTGATGATCTTATTTATCAAATTTAAGGTTATCTTTATGTCAAAATAGCAAATAAAATAAACGACATGCCGAAAACCCGGATATACGTCACAATCGATGACGCACACCAAGAAGGGTATTATTTTAACTTTAACTTTTGCCGCTGTCAAAGTGACAATTGCACTGTGGCATATGCGATTTTTTATACATGAATTAAATTGTCACATAACTTTTTATTTTCATCACTCAAACTTGTTTATTTGAGGCTAAAACATTCGAACAAACCGAATTTAGATAAAATCCCTCGTCCTAATGGACTCGTGATTTTGTCAATCGGTGTGTTTTCATATTTTTGCCAAATAAACAAGTTTTCGTGGAAAAGAAAAATTTGAAGCACTCGTGGTATTACCTTTAAAGATTTTTTTAAAACTGAACATTATAATGTCATTACAATGTGACGACGTAAAAACGTAGATTTAATGTGCAACTTAGTACAATTTTTAGAAAATGTGGTAGTGAAAAATGCCTGTCTAATTAAATTACATCTTATTCATCACCATCTATCTCAAACATAGACAAGTGAATAAAGTAGCCATTTAAATAGATCACGGTCTCGTAGACGTAATATGGTATAGAGAATAAAGGGGAAATCGCACATTATTCAATGAAGTCGCTTCGTTATTTAAAATTGGTCTAAGGAACACGCTTCATTGAAATTTTAATGTTATGAAGGTAGTTGAAATTTGTGGAATTTGGTCATAGGCTTATTGATAATTAATTGAGAGTGAAATAATCTTACGACAGCCTTTTTTATTTCATTTGACAACTTCTCCAAAAACTATCACAAATTAAATTACTATAGTTTTTAGTCCCAATAGGTAGAAATAGACCAGGGCATTTAGGAAAAATAGAGAAAATTTTGGAGCACAACAGATATCGAGATACGGTTTTCTGCATTGTGTTCAGGAAGGTCCCAGAAAAGACTGGGAAAAATATGGGTTAGCACTTTTTTGAACAACGCCTTCTGCAACGGAAAATGCATTTTCCAATTGCATCATTGCTTGCACCATTATGGGAACGATTGGAAACTCGGAAAAATCGCTTGGAAATCGTTACTCGGGCATTAGTATTACCCGGAGGTGCACGGAGAAGGCTCTGTGGGGGTGCGCGGGGGTGAATTGGGGAAGGGATGGCAGCGTGCATGAAAATCGCTCCAAACTCCTTACTCGGGTGTTTTCGGGGATGCCGAACTCGATTCTGGTATTAGAATTATTCAGTGGCGCCTCTGCAGGGGTATTCGGGGTCTCATTCTGGAGAAAAAATTGCTTAGTCCATGTGAAGCGCTCCAAGCTCGTTACTTGGGGTTATTCGAGGATGCCCGGGACGATTTTTGAGCCATTTACATTGACTATGCGATTTCCCCCCAAGAATGACGCCCGGATACCCCTGCAGAGGCGCCCCTAAGCGCACCCGGGTAATTCTAATGCCCAAGTAATGATATCCGAGCGATTTTTCCGAGTTTCTTATCGTTCCCATAATGGTGCAAGTAATAGTGCTATTGAAAAATGCATTTTCCGACCCAGAAGGCGTTTTTCGGAAAAGTGCTAACCCACATTTTTCCAAGTCTCTTCTGGGACCTTCCTCAACACAATGCAGAAAACCGCATCACGATATCTGTTGTGCTCCAAAATTCCCTCTATTCGGGTGATTTTGTTCTACTATTTATTGATATCCATTTAGCCTAGACCAGTTCCATGCATAAACAAAATATTGCGTTACCCTAGCAACGAAAAATAACTCAAGTGTCAGTGTGGACGTCAGTTGAATGTCAAAAAAGTAAACCAGAGTTACGCAATGAATTAAAAGAAGAAAGATGTCCACCGAAATTGTGGAAATCGAAAAATTTTAGTATCGAGACATCATCAAGTACTTGTATTTAAAAGGGTTAAGAGGTAAGCATATTTACAAAAGTATGCTTGATACCCTTGGTGGTCAATGTCCTTCGTCCTCTCCAAGATCTAAGAAGTTTCGTGTCCAAAAATCTGCTGTAAAGGTTCTTGCTTCAGTTTTTTGGGATGGCCATGGAGTGATCATGATTGATTTTTTGCACACCAATCTAATATTGCCATGCAAAAAATTCGTGATTTAGGGTTCGAATTACTAGCACAGGGAATGCCACGACAAACTCAATGAACTAGGCGAGGGGGACTGATACTGATACGGATACCTTTCTGGGGGCCTGAACCCTTTTGCGGAATCAGCCCCAATGTAATATTGAAAGAAATAAGTAAAGCCGAGAAAAAGAGATCTGACCATTGGAAGGATCTAGTAGGGCTTATACAATCAAATACTCTTCTGGGTGACTACAACCTGTTGAGATCAAAAGAATGCATAAGTCAGAGTAAAACTGCGCTAAGAGTTTTAACAGGGATCCTAACGGGACACTGTCGACTGAATGGGCACCTGAAAAAGCTCAAAATAGTGGAGGAAGAAGAATGCAGATTTTGTGGAATGGAAGAAGAAACCTCCATCCACATACTTTCCAACTGCACAGCACTCCAGAATCCTAGAGCTCAGCACCTAGAAGATTACTGGATAGAAAAGGAACATTTACCCAAGTTGAAGTCTGCAGACATCCTAAAATTCCTCCTGGAAATAGGATTGAAGGAACTACTAGTTTCTGAGACTCTCCTCAGAAACTGAGTAGAAGAAAGGGGGCACAATAGATCTTTTAGGTCTAAGTGGATGTCACCCCAAAATACATACATACTAGCACACCCCCCTTATTCACCAGATTTGGCTCCGTCCGACTATCATTTCTTTCCTCAACTGAAAAACAGTTTGAAAGGTCGTAAATTTTCTTCCAAAGACGAGATAATAAAAGCTGTGGGGGTCTGGTTTGCAGAGCAAGAAGAAACATTTTTTTAAAGGTGTCGAGACGTTGCAGGTTCGCTGTAATAAATGTATCCAATTAGGAGGAGAATATGTTGAGTAATAAAACATTTTGACGTTGAAATTTTGTTTGGTTCTATAGTGGGCTAAGAATTTTTCAATATACATATGTAAATGCCCTGGACTAAGACCCAATGCTGGGAATGATATTTTCTCAGAGACTTATTATTATTAATCACGTATTCGTACCACAAGAGCTAGAATCAGAACAGCCAAAACCTTTCGGTTTGCATTTGACCTATTCGAAGCAATGCTCGTGCTCCAAAATATGTGTATAAAAATCAAAAAGAAGCAATCTGGTAATGTCGCTCGTACTTACTTTCTGTCTGTTTGAATTGACAACCCAAATTCTACTACTGTACTCATGTACAATTCTGAAAGATGCTTCTGTGTGATTTGTTACTAAGTAAACGAAAATTCAAAATTTCTCGACACAGCTCATCCTACGACAACTACCTAGAGGCATTTTCACAAAAAGACTCTGCAGTGCCTTTTATTTCTTTATAAAGCATCAGGCTACGGCGTACTTAGTATATTGTGAAACTGCGAAATGCCTAACTAAGAAGAGTATCCACAAATGGATAAACAACCAGGAGTTGCGCTGGTGGTATGAAACAAAGGCACGCTAAATTTTTCCTTAAAAGCCATTTGGCCAAACTCTCACACGACCTACTATGTCAAAGTGGTCGAAGATGATGGTGGAATTTCTGACCGGGCATTGATTAGCGTCTAACCGATTACGCAGTATCGCTCCCGAAGATGGACGATAGGCAACAGAAAGTTAGTAGTTGGGGTGCGCATGCGTCCAAGCTGCTTTCAACCTTCCATTCGATGTGACTGAATGTGAGCAAATTAGCCCAGTTGGCAGGATACTGAGTTTACAACCCAGAGGTCCTAGATTCGAAACCCGGTTTGGACCTGGGTCTTTTTTTTTAAATTTCATTTCTTATATTCCGATTTTTTTTATACATAATTACACTTTGATCAACCGCGTTTGGCCCAGGTAGGACTGGGCTGTAGTCGGGCATTGTAGGCTGAGTAAACATACGCACACAATTCACCTAGCAGATGCAGGTTCTGCTAGGAGGAAGACGGAGCCGCGGAGCACATACTCTGCGACTGCGAATGCCTAGCAAGGGTGCGGGTGAGGTAGGTATTACGTTGGAAGATACTTATGTCCGATCCGTTACTCTTAACGCTTCTGTTAACAGCCTTATGCGATTTTGTAGGGCACATTATTGGAGACAATTTTCATTCCTGTTACCTTAAAATATAATTCCATTCGTGATTTCCTTAAGAAAAAGTTTTTTGATTTTTCAAACTCTTGTCGCGCTTTTATAATGGGAAAATAAATTGGATACATCGATAGACTTTCTCTCTTTGCTCTCAAATCACATTATTGATTATTACCAAAACTGTTACTGACATTATCAAAAACAGTTTTTTGTGTGTGTTTCAAATATTTTGCTTTTAATAAAATGAATATTTACAAGTAGATTCAAACTAAGACATAAAGAACCAACACTACTCCAATTTATTATTTAACTTTAACATTATAAACGGTCTTTTCCGGCGCGTGACTATAATTCGTTAACGCGCATTCTCCGTAGTCATTTCTTTCGCGAGACCGTCTCTTTTTGCCTACGATCCCGTCCTTTGCGGCCCTTTCTGTGCCCTTTTGTGATACATTCAATTTCCTACTCAGATCGATCCGGTAAATATACCAAAAATGAATCAGTGGCAGTGTTTTTTAGGATTGTTAGTGCTTGCTGTGGTTTGCATTCAAAAAAGTGAGTTAAAATAAGTTATTTTTTCCATCGATTGAGTAAGTAAATTCAGACTATAATCAGATTGGAGCGATAAATAATTGCAATGAGTGAATTTTTGAGTAATCTGTTGAAAATATTCAATTTATAAGTAAAGTATAGTGGAAAGTTTTGATAAAAGTTCCCAAAAAGGTTTTAAATTTCTGCGCGATGACCTAAATTATTTGTGGAATGAGGATACTGTACTGGGACTCTGCACACTAGAATTCTACCGGTCGCTTTCTGCAGTAGAGAGTGGGACACAGAAAACAGTCCATTCCGATATTTGTGTGGTTGTCTTCTGTGACCCACTCTGTATGTTTAAGTTGGTACTAGTGGAAAATTTCCCTTATGTACACTGTCAACAACTCTTATTTTAACTCTGACTTATCACTTTTGAAAAATATGTCCTTATATGAAAATTTCATAGTTCTCACTGTGGCTTTACTGTAATTTTTGGGGCAATTTGATTTTTGTCGTTGAACTATAAATTTAAATTTGTTTTTCTTTGAATAATTCAACACATGTCTATTAACAACGTTATTGCTGTAGATGAAGATGAAATTTGTTGGTGATAAGTTGTGGATTAAGTACGCGACTATGCGATAAGTCAATTGTTATTCACAAATCAGGATAAGTGATTTATTTTTCAATTAGGAGCTTGTCATCTATTAATTCGTTCTAATTTATGTCTTCTGTGCCAAGTGTCAATGTATTTGAAAGTATAACATTTTGGATGTCTAGATGTCGAGTATAGAGTTCTACAGTGTTCAGAGTCCAACTCCTAGAAATATACAGGTCAAAATGCGTGGGTACAGCTTTGTTCCAATTGCCGTTTATAAACCGCTCTGGAATCGTATCGTGTACTGTATAGTGCGCTAACTCGAATTAGGTATGGTTCTCGACGGGAGCTTATTTACTCGACCTTTCACCACCCACCACGTCAAATTTAGTAGTCGAGGTGCGCATGCGTCCAAGCAGCCTTTAACCTTCTATTCGATGTGACTGAATGTGAGCAGATTAGCCCAGTTGGTAGGATACTGAGTTTACAACCCAAGGTTCCTAGGTTCGAAACCCGGTGTGGACCTGAGTTTTTATGTCTTTTTTTAGTTTTTTATTTCTTATTTTTTGATATTTTCATACATAGTATCACTGTGATCAACCGGGTTTGGCCTGGATTTTCTTGTTTTTTTTTTGTTTTCTATTTCTTATTTTCTGATAATTTTATACATAGTAACACTTTGATCAACCGGGTTTGAGCCTGGGTTTTCTTGTGTTTTTTGTTTCCTATTTCTTATTTTCTGATATTTTTATACATAGTTACACTTTGATCAAGCGGGTTTGGGCCTGGGTTTTCTTGTTTTTTTTTTAGTTTTCTATTTCTTATTTTCTGATATTTACATATTTACTTCAATATTGTTATGTTACTACTAAATTTGACAAAGTTGGTGAAAGGGTAAATAAGCTCTCATTGGTTCTCGAACTCGAATTCTCTGGACAGTTAGACATTTGAAAATGCCTCCACTCACAGGAAGGCTTGAGATATAATCAACATCAGCTGATTGAACACTCAAAGACTGAGATTCATTGTTGAAAATAAATAGTACATAACTAAACATTGACCGACAAAAAATTCCGCCCGCCTACTATATTTTCAAAAGTAGTTATCTTTTGAACTACTCGTCTGATTTTGGAGATTTTTATGTCAAGTTTTTCTGGATATGCTGTGATTGGAATTTTGATAATAAGTTAAATTTGGAAACATACTTTAAGAGTGTGACCTCTGCTTGCCAAAATCACCTCACTCAGGGCCGATTCTACAATTTTTGAGCATTGACCTGGTATTTGGGATAGGTAGCACCCAATATTCCTCAAAATGGCTTATACATGTGGATCAAAATATGAATAATGAATTATGCTATGAAATAAATTGAACTTGATGCTGAACTAAAATATGATGTTTTCTCAATCTTAATAGTTGGTGGTGGACAATCATAATGGAGAATCAATTATTCTTAATGTTTTTATTTTCACAAGATTTTTATGTCGATTTAAAAATTTAAGTTTCAAAAGATTTGAAGAGTTCGCCATTTATGCTGTAACGTACATGCCCTAAAAGAGAAGTTAGTTACATAAGGGTTAATATGGAAAATTCGACTGGTACTAACTAAACTCAGAAATTCCATGACCAAATTTGCGCAAATAAATATAGCGACTCGTATTTAATATTGCGCCCTGTATGTATATATTTTTCAAAGCAATGAGTGATTTTCAAATTAATAGCCAATGAAAACGTCATATATGCGACAATATTGTCGCACTTCTATTCAATTTTTATTGAACGATCAAATCTTACTAAAAATGAAACAAACATAATGACGTATCACATAATAAAGTATTAATTAAAAAAAATGTTATTACTTATAACAATAACGAATAACAATTTTATAATAATAACTAAAATTATAAAATTGAGATTAACGCATAAAAAAGAACTGAAAAAAATACAATAGTGGTACCAAAATAAAAATTATTCAAAGTAGATTATCGGTTCAGCACTCCATTGTAACCAAAAATTCAGTGAAAAATAACAACAAAATTACTCATCACAATATAATTACAATATTAAAATAATGTTATCCTCCTATACTAAGATCTCATCTCTCGCAGGAATTGCCTTAGAGAGTATCCAGATACGTTGAAAAAATCCAGATCAAGCCTGTTCGCACTGGAGAAAAGTTTGCTTATTGTAGCGAACCTCCCATAATCATGTCTATGAAATGGAGCTGCAAAAGTGAAGTTTGTTCAACCATATTTTGCCATTACTTCATCATCGGTGACGTATTCTGCTGTTTTACGTTTGTCTTATATTAGTTGAATGTTATTTTACACTCACACTCAAAATTATAATAAATGACATTGAAGAACTGTCTTCAAAATATGACAACTGAACTGTCAAAAGTGACAGATAAAATTTACTTCGACATTCATTAGTTAAGGAATTCGTTAATGACGTCATAGTTCCCATTTCATGAATGAGAGATCAAGCTATGATGTAACGGCAAAGGATGGTTAAGCAAAGTCCATAATTATTTCTTGTTGACATATGAGGTACATGGAAACCAATACGGGATTGCAACTGTGGACAGTTTATATTTTTATGATAAATATCAGATCTACGAATCGGAAGTTTCTCTAGACTGATGACCGACTTTTGATTTGTACTGAATGACTGACTTGTGATTTGTATTAGTAGTCACAGGAATTCCGATTTTAAAAGACATGCGTCTAATAATCTATTTTGGACTTTCTCCAAGTTGTTGACATGGATCTGGTGAGATGGAGACCAAACTGGTGAACAAAACAGAACACTATACGTGGGATAATTGGTATACCTATCTGTTTCCAAGTATAAATCAGAGAGGTCGACTACCTTTTTAGGCTGCGGGTCTAAATTAACCACAATATTGAATAATAAAGGGAATTATATGTCAGTGATATTTTCATTTTGAAACAGTATTTTAATGATAATGATTTTTTTCGTATCATTTTCAACCAACTAGAACGATCAATTTAGTTAAGTTACCTCGTATAATTTCGATAATACCTGATTATACATAGAGTATCATTACCAATCAAAAATTTTACAAGTGATTAAACATAGAGAAGCTCTACCAATCGAAAATTTTACAATACTTATCACACTCTTTGTAATTATGCAACAAGTTATCGATTTTATCGATATTATAACCTGACTTTTGAAAATGTGTCAAATTTTTGGTTACCGGTTTTTTGACGCTTAGTGTATGTTTCCAAAACCATTCTCATTAGGTGAGCAGCTCATATTCTTTTGTGTTGATTCTTGTATTTATATCTTTAGATTAGGAGGAAAAGGGTACATTATTCTATTCCTTGGAATTCAAAAACAAAATTCAATTGGAATATAAAACAAATCCTAACGAAACTGTTATATTTCTTTTATAGTTTATTATTTAATGTTTGAATGAGTAGAATACTGTGTGGGTTGAATTTTTTTCAAACAAGTACTGTGGGTATGCGTGTTCCCCTGAACCTCGTACAGTGGCTACATATTTTGTATGTTCAATAATTACAGTTTCCTGTAAATTGTCGTATTTAGTAAAGTGCGTTACCAACAGATATCGCATAATAATAGATTTATCACTATTTTAAAGTCATAGAGTTTTTGAGAATATTTTCCAAAAAACAATGAGCGTTCACTTAAGAAGAGATAACTATTTCTCCGGCTATATGCTCCGAAAAACATTGAATTACGTTTCTAAGTTAAACGGGGTCGGTATTATTCACAATATTTTACCAAATTTGGCCAATTAATTTTGATTTTCATTTAGGTTCTGCATTATCTTGTTATGACTGTAACAGCGTTCATGATAAGCGATGTCTTGGAGATGAGAATAACAAACTTACCGAGGATATGAAGAAACCATGTCCTGAGAGGAAAGGAAAACCGTACTCGTTATGTAGGAAGATCAAACAAGTTATTGACTTTGAAGTCAATGGATGTAAGTAGCATCAATAATAAGTACAAATAAATTAAATAGTATGTGTCATAGCAGAGATACGGATCGTTAAAGCTACAAATTTTAATAGAAAAGTTAAATTTGTGTTTTGAAAAAGCTTTACATTAATGCAATGCAAACAAGTTGGAACGCTTTACATGCAGCAATACAGTTTTCCAGAAATTGCAGTTCTTGCAGAGTAAAGATGGTCAGTATATTGAAAATGATAAATCTTGTATGCTGTTTGACATCATACGATTCTTTTGTCATTGCAAAATTGCTGCCAACACAACCAAGAGTAGGAAGAAAAAAATTATTCATCGCAAACATATTATATGAAGTTATTTTATTATTATTTAATTTTAAAATGAAGTTAGCGGAAGTGGAAGAAGCTCATAGTAGATTACCAAGTGTATCACTGTCGATTATCAAATCACAAATGTCACTACAATTAGCAATCAGCTGATAGGTATCATTTGATTGGAAATAGTTAGTTGGTTGGTGAAAAGTAACTAAATTTCTCCCTAGAATTTCTGACTATAAGCATGATTGCAGAAATGTAAAGTGGTTTTTACCAAATAATATGTTATAGTTTATAGTTCTTTCTAATATTTTTGAGCCTCAAGTGGAAGTAAGTTACAACCAGTGGCGGAGCTGCACGGTGCAGTTGTTAATGTAAATCCTTACATTCACAGTCAGTTCTTTCCCTTCTTGGCGGAATGATCTATCAAAGGCACTTTTCTCATGTAAGATGAATCTAGGTTGATTTGTAAAACCGTATCTTATTTGTCTCAAACAACATTTATTGAGGTATAATGACAAAATAGTTATATTAATCTTTGAAAGCATTTAAATTAAATGAAGTAGTTTTCCAATAACAGATATTTATTTTTGCAAGCTAAATATATTGTTTTATTATAAAAAAATCACTTCATGGCAGAATGACATTTCTTCATCATAAAAAAATGTATTGTATCGGTAAAATACATTTCTTTACCATAATAAGGTATATTGTCTGGATTAACGATATGTTTTTTATTCGTAAAAAATGTATTTTCCTAGCAAATACAATTCAACATATTTATCATAACTGAACCATCATTTTCATAAACATTATATTGCCTTATAGTGAAAAAATATATTTCCTTAAGAAACCGAATTATTTATGGTATTGTTTTTTGTTTATGGAAGTTACCTACATGCACTATTCAATACACTGGGCTTTTGAAATGTTTCTAAATATTTAGAAATATATTAAAAGTTCACGGTGTATTGAGCAGTATGGGTAACTTCCACAAGGTTCTCTAAATAATTATTAGGTTACTTAGGAAAATATATTTTTCACAAATATTCGTCTAAGCCGTTTCCAGACTATGACGGACAACAAAGTTGACTTTCGTTTTGTCTGGACACGGATTACAGTATTTTTATGACAAACATGTTTACATCTAATAAAAATTAATGGTCTCTATTTATGCATAAAACTGTTTAGTAGGAAAGCAGGATAGGAATAAAAAAACTTGCTGCTGAATATTTTGATTTATTAAAAAGAAAACTATACTTACATTTTTAAAATAGATACCATACATTAATAAAATAGAAACCATACATTGTAAAAATTAAACATACCCACATGATCTAAAACATAACCAACAATAGTACCCACAAGATAGCCTTGTCTATCCTTAAGTGTGCACATTAATGCTTTCCCCATAGTAGTTTTTCGGAGTTCTTGGAGTAGATCTGACAGGTTTAATTGAGAAATGTATATGTTTGAGGTACATTTCGCTTGTTTGTTACTTCTACCTACTTGAATATAATTGTCATTTATTTCCTTACCTTCAAAGATATCTCACAATTCTTGTAATCGCCATGAGTTTAACAATTCATTCATTCTATTAAACTTATTTTTGTCCAGAGCACTTTAACCACATACTTCACAAAAACAAAATAATTAGTAAAATTGCAAAAGCTGATTTAATTTCACATGCAGACTGAAGCCAAACGTATACAGTATACAGGTGGTGACCGTTACTGAATAATAGGGAAGGGTGGGGTGAGAATTCTTTGTTTCAATTGCCACATAATTTGTACGCTAATTTGATTTCTTACGGGTGTATGAAGGTGTGTATAAAGGAGAGCAAATTTTTTTACATTAAAAAAATTACACTCGAATAAATCATTTTTTTATATCAAAATTTCCCAATATTTTCACGTTAATACGGCTTCTTAATAATAAATAAGCAATGTTAGTTTTAAACAAAGGGGGGCCGAACAAATCAGTTCATTTGTCTATAAATAACTCTTCTCTCGGTGTATAAATAGTTCTTGAGATGGGTCCTGTCCCTGATCGAAGCCTGTAGCAACAACGAAGTCACTCTAGGCTGGATCAAGGGCCACAGTAAATCGAAACCACATTGCAGACTAACTAGCCAGGAAAGCAGCCTCCCAAAAACTCTTGGGACCTGGCACTTTTACTGGTCTGTCGGCGTCAGCTATGATTGACCTAATGAAGGAACACTCCCTGGAAAAGTTTAAGGGTAGATGGGACGATGCAGAAGGTTGCAGGCTTGCCAAGGAGCTGCTGCAGTGTCCGGACAGCAAAGTAGCCAAAAAATACGAGACTATGCACAGACAGAACCTTCGGATAGCCACGGGTATTCTGACACTTCACTTTGTAGAGGATGTGAACAGGAAGATGAGACTGTCGAACACATTCTTTGTGAATGTCCGACACTCTATCAATTTAGGTTTTCTGTATCCGGTGACTACAGGCTAACACAAGCCAGCATAAGGAAGCTTACTTCCCGCGACGTTATCGCCTACTTCAAACAAGTAGGCTGGATGACGAGCTAGAAGGACGTCTGAACCTCAGAAGGATGCACAATGGGCCAATTGTGGCCTAAGTGCTGTGGGGTCACCCACCCTTCAAATTCTTACAGATACAGAGAGATAGTTCTTGAGATACAGGATGTTAAAGTTGGGAAGTTTGGTGTCTTATATTCGAATATAACTGGTAGAGATGGAATGAATGGAAGAAAAACTTTGATTATCATGATGGTTCGAAAATGCTGGAATTTACTATTGAATAATTTTTAATAAGTACTTGAATTGAACGTTCTTGTAATAATATTGAATATTTTTTGATTTAACAGTACAGCCGGATAGCAGAGTGATCAGAACGTGTGGATACGAAGAGAGCCTATATAGTAACAAATGCTACCAAAGATCTGGATTCGGTGGAAGACAAGAAGTTTGCGCCTGTGAATCAAATGATTGTAACGGAAGTTACGCTATTTTCGCATCATTTTCGCTAATAGTTGGATTGGTCTTACTGAAACTTAATTTCTAAATTCCCAAACCTTTTTAATGACAATATGATAACAACGTACATTTCTCGAAGTTAATTTTGTTTGAACGGTATTTCTTTTGAAGTTGGTTTTTGAGGCACATAATAATATAATTGTTAGTGATAATGTAATAGGTTTCAGAAGTTCTTTAGACGAGTGAA
Source organism: Galerucella pusilla (assembly GCA_910591695.1). Classification (NCBI taxonomy): domain Eukaryota; kingdom Metazoa; phylum Arthropoda; class Insecta; order Coleoptera; family Chrysomelidae; genus Galerucella; species Galerucella pusilla. The sequence continues at coordinate 159,985 of CAJUYI010000423.1, forward strand.
ATGAAAACCAAAGCTCACTATTATAATTCGTTTAATTTATTTTTTTCTGAAAATATTTCGCTCTATGTATAACTGAACCCAATTCACTCAGTAGTTTTTATACACTTTTTTTTTAATTCAACATAACAAAGTTTCAGCTGACAATACTTAATTAATTAATCACGTTAAAATCAAACGTTCATGCAATGTTCATTATAATACCTAATTATAAATAGATGAAATATTAGTTTTTTCAAAATTAATACAAATTTTAAACTTGTTAAAACTGAATATAAATTATTATACTTTCTAGAACTTGTATGTAAAAGTTTGTCCAAAATCAATGGTTTTTCCAGTGAATTAATCGCAAAACAAATAATAATATGTTTATTTGAAAGCTAACTAATAATTTTCAACCTTGTGCAGCTTTGTTTCGAATATAAATGTCATAAGATCTGAAATTATGTTGGCAATATGTGTCAGAATGACTGGCCAATCACTGCTACAGCCAAGGCCAAAACATCTAACGAAGAAGAACCTCAGTTGACAATTTTGTTTTTGTGGTTGTTTAGCTTTTGTGTTGTTTGTGTATATTATTTTTAAATTTAGATGATTTATCAGCAGCAGACAGGAATATTGGAACAAAATGTTTGATAATAGATAATAACTTATGTTCTTGGTTTTGGTCAACTTCTTTTTGAACCCTTGAACTTTTGAACCATGATTTTCGTCTGCTTCTGCTTATATTGTAATTTGCACCAGTTGGTATAAAGCACTCTTTGAACATTTTAAAATCAGGAAAGCTGAGCAAAAGGAAAAAAATCCAAACAAAGTAGATATAATAACATTAAGGTATTCTCACTTATTATCAAGTTCACGTACAAATAAAATATGTGTTCTTTCATGAATTGTCGCATGAAATAAATTTGTATGCAATATAGTATTAGCGATCTATGAAATTTTGGAATCAAGCTCACATTTCTCGAAATTAGAATAAATTGGAATAGAATTGTTAATATACTAATTTGTTGATAAATTGTTTGTAGTTTTGCTAAACCTAAACGGTCTCCAGATAAAAATGAAGCAAGATGATAATATTTCTCGATATTTTCTCGTTTCTCTAGAAAACTTTTGAATGTAGTAGGGGGAGTCTACCTAACATCAAATTTTTTCGAGATGAAGTATGATGTCCCTAATCGAAAACGTATTGACCCCTGATCTTTTTCCCAAATTCTCGAATAAATTCCGTAAGAGCTTGCGACGCAGCGTGAAAGCACAACGTAGAGCACCCGTGATTATTGTTCTTTCCGCCGATACCTCAGTTTTGCTCACATAAAAAATTGTACCTATACCTGTACAGGGTGGTCCTTAAGTGTTAAAGACGAAATTTCAATTTTCGTTTTTTACAATAACTTTAACGCTTTTTGACGTGTATGCACAGACATTCGAGGTTAGGGGTTTTTAGATCTGAGAAATCATAATTTGGTACCTATTTCCATGTATTTTGTAGAGGGCGCCACATAGGCCACGTATGCGGCAAAAATGAACGCAAAACTTTTTTGCCTTTCACATTAGCGATACTTTTGTAAAAGATAATTGAAGCCACATCATTACAACAAAAAAAAGTATATTTGCTAGTATCTCCAAATCTTAACGGTTTTAGAGATAATCACATTTTTGCGATTGAATACATGATTATTATTTAATGGAATTACGTTCGTAAAATGTAGTTGTATGTACGATAATTATTATTTTTAAAGATTTGAAGTATCATACATATTTTCCATGTTTACTGCCTAATACTGTTCATCCCATTACTAAAAAAAATAATTATCGTACACACAACATTTTTCGAACGTAATTTCATCAAATAATAATCATGTAGTTAATCACTAAAATGTGATTATCTCTAGAACCGTTAAGATTTGGGAATACTAACGGATATACCTTTTTTTTGTTGTAATGATGAGGCTGTAATTATTTTTTACGAAAGTAGCGCTAATGTAAAAGGCAAAAAAGTTTTGGGTACACTTATGCCGCATACGTGACCTATGTGGCGCCCTCTACAAGAGAAATGAGTGCGAAATTATGATGTCATATCAAAAAACCCCCAACCTCAAATTTTTGTGCATATACGTCGAAAAGCGTTGAAGTTTTTGTAAAAAACGAGAATTTAAATTTCATGTTCAACACCCTGTATCTCCCTTAATATTATCATTTTATTAGGGCTAGTTGGTTTAAATCGCAATATTTTGAGGTGAAGATTGTACTGTACTTCTATGTACAATTACTTAAGGATCACCCTGTATACCAAAATTGTTGGAAATCTTATGACCTATAAGATAATAGATTTGGAAAAAAATTCTGAAATTCTATATGGCGGTCGCAGAAACTAACTTTATATATTATATAAATATTTCAGGGATTGGAAGATTGTTTATTCTCCAAACAATAGCTGCGTTCGTTATTTGCATCGCAGAGGCGACGGATTTTGGTCAAGTGATCACATATTAATCTGAGCATTTACCTACCCTACCTCTAGATGTAATAAAAGAACGATTCAGACTAAAAAGATTGATCGGACCAGATCGGACGCAAATAACGAACGCAGCTAATGTTAAGGAACTGGTTGGGAAAAATAGTTTTTAAAAATTTTGAAGAACTACGTGAGAATAATTATCAGATCCGAACGCTGGTTTAAAATCTGAACACTCTTTATAATGAGTAGGTAATAGGTATAGAATAGAACATTTCGAAGATACAAAGTTACTGTTTGTACAGTAAGTCTTATTATGCTTTGACTGTTCTTAAAAATTATTATAACTTAGATAATGAGATGC
>CAJUYI010000424.1:0-10085 GCA_910591695.1 Galerucella pusilla
ACCGGAGCATCGATGAAAAAATGGATATATATGTCTTAAGCATAATGTGATGTACCTAGTTGGAATAAGTATAATTGTAAAAGTATACCCTACATCATATATTATGGTAATTGGGTTTTTGATAATATATATATATATATATAAAACTGGTAGCCGCATAAATGAATAAATGCATTTCAATATTTGGAATCCAATTGTAAAAACTAAATAATGATATTCTCAATAATTAATGAGTGACACTGCTGCTGTATCACCCACTTGATTTTCATAAAGTATTTTTTATTACTTATTTTTATAAAGTTATTTTTGAAACGCATAAATTAAACTGAGAAAAGGATACGCGGTCGATATCACTTTGATACTTTATTATTCACAAATAAATACCACTGAATAAGTCGGAAGCTGAATGTAGTGTTGAAAACTAGTTTTTATTTTGTTCTGAAATTATAAAAACTATATATAGAGCGAATACTTTTATTCGGCTGTGAATATTTGGTGTTCAAATCTTGGAAAAAGAGTATATTTATTGATGTATTTAAAGGTAGGGCTTTCATCGACCTCTCTATCAGAATGCGACAAAATCAATATGCGTTTGACTTTTGATAAAATGATAAAACATATTTTGGAAAAGTATGTAATATCTTGTCTGTCTGTCTTGCCGGGACCATATTTTTGTAAAGACCAATGTGATTCCTGATAACTTCATACAAACAACTAACGGTACTGATCATATCATTTTTTAAATTTAATTACAAATAATAGCCTCACTAACAAAAAAAAAATACGAATTATATAAAATTTATAAAATACAATAAATTAAAACTGTAAACCGAAGCTCCATCAGTTGGACTGTAAGAATCCAGAGTGTACAACGAGTCGTTTGATTCGTATTTTATTAAATTTAGTAAACGCTGCTACTACACGTAAAAATTTAAATAGAAAGGCCACAAAATATGCTCCTTTGCTTACGAATGCCCTTCTGAAATCAATAAGTATTGAGAATAATTTGTTAGAGATACTATAAAATATCTCAATAATGTCGAACTAAAAAACAAATATCGACTGTATAAAAATACCGGTGCTCACGAATTCCCGTCAGGTTCCTTAATGACCAATATAATACACATGAGTTCCTGTCCGACACTTGCAGGTACCTATCTTAATCCCGCACTCGAATTGCCGTCCAGTTTATTTAATCTGTTCTGTTATCGGGACTGCCCTAATAGTTTACCTTCAGAAGTATTAAAAGCAATATCTCCATCAATAGTGACACCCATCACATATATTATTAACCTATGCTTTAGCAAAGGAATTCTTCTGTCTATATTAGAAGAAACGATAGTAAACACCGGTATATAAGAAGAGAGATACAACTGTGAATAATTGTCGTCCTATATCATTAACAACTCATGTATCCGTCATATTTGGAAAAAATAATTAAAACGAGATTAATTTCTTATTTGGAGAAATACAATATATTGACGCCCAAACAATTTGGCTTCAGCAATAATGTATCAACAGAAGATGCTATACTAATTTTTTTATTCAATTAATTCAATGCCTGGCATATAGCTCGAGAAGTAGATGTTGATTTTTAGTGAACAGTCTACTTTTTGATAGGTAGGTTTAAAATTTTGCGTTATAATAGTATAATACGACATCTAATGCTGTAGGTACTAACCATACATACATACAATGTTTTGGATATTGGAATTCGAGAGTCCGGATTAGATGTTGGATACCGCAGGAAACTGTATTGGGTCCAATACTATTTAATATATAGGTATAGTTCTTTTCAATATCTAAGAAATTGACTTGACTGAGACCATAAAACCATAAAACTTTTTGGATTTACCGTGCAGAGACGCACTATACTATACCTGATGAAAAAGATCAAAAATAAAGTATTTATAATAAGAATGACCCAAAAGTCTTATAGAGTTTTCAGATAATAATCCAACAAAATAAATACGACCCTGTGACGGCTAATACTTTTATGGCTTTATTGCATGTCATTATTCCATCTCAGGTCAGGTCAGTTACTCAGATATTCAAAAGAACTATATAATATAAATGACCCTTTTTAGGGTTTGCTGATGATACTGCCATTTTTATGAAGGAGACAAAGGGACAAGCTGAAAACTTTAGCCAAAAAGCATTTTCCAAATATAAGATGTTTAGATTCTAAGGCATTAACATTAAACTTGAACAAAACTGATTGTCTTACTTTTAGTTGCAATATAATTCAATTATTTTGTTCGAATCAAACTACGTTATACACTCTATGAAAAATAGTATATTATTAAACGAGCAATTTTTGATAGTCACCCGAGTGAATATTGGCCATAAATTGCGAGTAGAATACTATACTTTGTCCACGACCCTCGATTTCTTTATTAAATAAAAGTCAACTAACCTCCAGTTCATGAAGTTATAATATGTAGATTTTCGATTTTTCTGGCAGCAGTCCTATAGTCGTTAATTTCGCCGCTTTTTTTATTTCAGTTGGTGTAAGAACGTTCATTTCCACTATCCGAATTCAATGAATTCATCGTTGCAGTAATATAGCAAGTTCGTAACAATTTCTTATTACTAACGTCAAAATTAAATAATTTGACATATATAGAGATGGGCGATACTGTGTAAAGTATCAATACAACGTACCGTTATAAATATATTGTTTTGAAATTCTTAATATTAGAAAATATCGTTATGAAAAGTATCAATACTAAAGATTTCGATATTTTATCGATACGATATATTTCAGAAACAAATTTCCTGAACAAAATACACAGATTTAAAAGTTTATTTCATATTGTACCCCCATCTCTAGTCGTGAATTATAAACCATAATACAAGTACTCCAGTGTATTATGAACCATAATTCACTCTAGTAGATGTATGGGTACCATATACCTTTTGTTAGGAGGTAAAATATCGACTTATTATTAGGTGGTCGTGGACAAAATATATAATACGTTGATATGTATGTTGATTGTGTTGATTTCTACATATTTTAAATACATTAAGATATTAAAAAAAATGATTACCGTCCGAAACATTCAAACACTTTTATCATGTACTCGTAGAAAAATATATAAGAAATGGAATAGTGGCATGGAGTAGTGCAGCGAATTACTGGAAGAAGTCCCTCAAATGCGATTCCTAAAACTCATACATTCTAGAAGCAGATGATACAGCACAAAGCTATTATTCCATAAATATAATGTTTTATGTGAAACAACTTTACTTCTTATGCTCGAGTGGAAAGTACTTCAATAAAACTCATAAATTAGCAAGTCACACCTACCACACAAGAACTAGATAATTTCACATTATCCAGCGAGTAGGGCTTGAGAGATTTTGGGAATGGCCCAAATTTATGCACTAAAACAAATTCTTGATAATTGAACTTAATTCGATTGATTCTGCAGCACCAGTTTTTGACTACTTGGTATAAAGTTCTAATTTCATTTTGATGATTATATATTTGGTCCTGTTGACTAACTCTTGAATATCCCAGTTCAACTGAAGACACTTTAATCGCTAACAAGCCAGGTGTTATCTTCTTGTTTTTGCGATAAATTCTTCAATACAATTTTGTATCTATACTCGTAAACCCAACCAATTTTCTTGCCACTTGAAATAATTAATTATGCATACAACTAGTTTACAAATCCCACAGACTCTGAAACTAATCAATTCCACTAGAGATATAATTGATTAGCTCCTGACAGGAATATTGCTTGAGGGAGAGAATCAGACGCTTTCGCTGTTATTATTAAGGTGTTTAAACAATGCATCGAGATCGAGATCGGCCTACAAACACTTCAAAAATACTGTGTAATTAGAGTTTGCCTTAAGCAACAATGATTTAAATAAAAAAAATTAAATGCATTTGTACCTTCAATTCGTTCAGTGAGTCAAGAATGATATACATGTGTAGAACAATTTGACAAAAATGTCATAAGCTGCCTATGTTATAAGAGATATCAAAGGTTGAACATTTATATTTATTTTCACTGGGTAGAAGCTAAATGACCAATTATAATCTGTGAAAATAGGAGGTCTTCAATAAATATTAGTTCAAAATAAATATGTTTTTAATCCCAAAATATTACTCCTTGTTGTCCAAGATAAAACACTAAAACCATTTGCCACTCAATACGAATTTTTTTGATATACATTAGTAGTTGAATACATATGAATTTTTAAAATTATGGCAGTTCCCCACTGTATAAGAGTAATCACCGCTATTGGACGCAATTGCGTGTATGATTTACGATCTGAGGTCGATTAAGACCAAACTGGGAAAACGAAACTTTCATTTCATCAATAAAGAAGAACTGGAAATTACATTTTATTTATTTTCAGTATTATTAACTATAGGGCATTAATCTGTTCTAGATTTTGATTATAAAGAGCACAACTTGAGTATTTCTAATATTATTGTTTATTTGAAAATTGAAAATATTGAATGAATGCGTTACTTTATGGACGCACTGTATAATAGTTCCAAAAATAAGAAGGATATAAGTCGTTGTTAGAAAACAGCTGAACCAGTATCAATATTATTATGTTAAGAAATAAATGTACAATCATATCATGCTATTATTGATTAACAACAGAAAAGAAAGAGTTTGGGTTTGTGAGATCACCTTGTAATAGTAGACGTGTTTATCTCATTTCACTCTTCTATCTGTTATGGGCGACCAAAAGTTAAAGTTGTCCGTCATCGGAATACCATTAATTCGATCTAACATGCTCAAACTCTTACAAATACTTGATTGCATAACTTTTTTAATAACCAGATTACAATACAACATAAAATAAGGTTGGAATTCGCTCCACTGTCAATGTTATAAAATAGTTAATAACTTAGAACAGAAAAACATTAATTCATAATAGTAGATCGCGTGTTTCAATAAGTTTATAGGCCAATTTGGATATGAAAACATAATAAAATTGTTTTCACTAACGTCGTAAGAACATAATTATTCATGGTAATTATATATTCTATTACATAAATAGTGAATCACATACACTGTCCAGTTGAAGTATAATTTATTTTGAAATTCAACTGCTGCAACATGCTAATGCATGCGTAAATAAACAATTATTACTTGAGACAGAACGATACATTCTTAGAGATCAAGGAACATGGAGAGCATCTTATATCGTCTTAGAGTTAACGCAGATCTCGTTTCCAAACGATTCTCGTTCCAGTGTGGCGCTCCATTTTAACTTATTAAATATATCCAATACCAAATATTTAAATTCTTGAGGTATCCAGCTAAAAAATAAAGTCGATCAAAAAATTATTGAACGTAGAATAGTAGGTATATAAAACTCCTTATTCACATAAGAACAATCTGTCACTAAACAACAAACGAAACGAGAATAAGCTTATACGATAGCTTATTATGTTGTTTACTGAGCGCATCTGAGACTTAAACATGTGACAAGCGATCGGACATTTTCGAAGATGACGGCCTGTAGGTACTGTCACCTTACTATTCGGTGGTACTGTTCTCTATATTTGCGTCAACTCTACATCCTAACGTATGAACGAAAAACTGATTTTGGTCAATATTTAGTAATTTCGGAACAAACTTTGCTGTCATACAATTCATACCTAAATCACTCGTGATGTGAACCAACCGATATACCGACATACTCAACAACTTCTCTAATAGCGATTCAACAACAAATTTATTTACCGCTTCAACGTTTTTATCAGTGAGACCTCCAGTTCGAGCATTATCTTTAACATTTGCTCAGCTCTCTCTGAACCACTTATAAACATTTGTCAGATCATTCGACAAACGCCATTGTTAACATTTTAAGTGTGCTGGAGCATTTAATGCTTTTTTATACGAAAAATTTATAATATACAAAACAGCTTTTCGGACTTCTAATTTGTTTGTTATATTTTTCCATTTTAATCGATTTTTTGCAATCCTATTCTAGTCCTCTTTACCTTCTGCTACAAGCCATCTCTGCTTAGGGCGTCCACTTTTTTCCAACCTCGAAAAAATATCGTCTTCACACAAATTTCGTCATCCATCGTACCCACATGGCGAAAGCATGGAAGCTGTTGTGCTTGAATTTTACTTACAATAAATGATGCCTTATACATGACTTAGATTTCTTTATTTGTTCTTCTTCTTTACTGCCCTACAACTTTAATTCCTCCGTAAATTTTTCCTAAAATCCTTCGTTCTCACCTCCCCAGTTTACTTTTACTCTTTTTATTTAATATCCAAGCTTCTCATCCAGATCACACTGTTACCACAATTCAAATGTTTTACGAATTTACGCGTTTAGTGCGCATGTATACCGTAGTCCGTAGTCACTAGATGGTCACTACTCACTAGTCAGTCACTTTTTTGAAAAACAGATGAAAATATTGAACAAGAACTTTTCGCTTCAAAACTTGCGTAGCAACTGAACCCACCATGCAAATCTATAAAATGTTATATGTTCTAATGCGAGGTAATGCGAGTAGACAGAGTACTTGCATTGAACTCGCGTTATTATGTTTATAGTCAATAGCAATTGTATAGTTTGGCGTTTGGCAAACGCGAGTTTAACGCCTCTCATACCTAACAGGGTATAGTTTGGCAAACCTATCTAAAGCTACACGGTATCGGTAATGGGCGAGGAAAAAAGGCCGACAATAATAATTGATATCACCTAAAAGTCGAAGTGAGAAGGAAGGTCACATGCACGCGCTTACCATTAGCAGTTCAGGTGGTTGCTTATGAACTGCCGATCTTCACCAATTGTGTTCGTTCTGTTTACGCGGCAATATGATTTTTGCATGGCGATACCGGATTCAAAGAAACCCCTTAATATTTTCGGAGAGATGTTTGCTTTACAAATTTCAGTATTTGAAAAAAATGTAATAGACAAAATCCAATGAAACGCAGCACATAAAAGCATCAACGTATAATCCTTATTAATTTATTGTTGATAATCAAAAGTCTATTTTTTCAACCCTTTTTATAGTTGAACGTGGAAATATCGAATGTTTTCGGCCGCATTCCTTTCATAGCTGGCCAAACTATTGGTTGTATGATTGTTTTCCATAGTCTTTGTTTTCCTTGTTAAATTATGATTTTATCATACTTTCTAGGGCTCTCAAGGCTTTGTCGGCTTTCATTATCGTTTTGTCTATTACCATATCTTCATCGCTTTTGTCGCTGTTACTTTCAGATTTTCAAGATGACGTACGTTTTTGGGAAAAGTAGTTTTTACCATTGCTTGTTTTATCTATTTTCGTGTTTTCGCCAGTACCTATTTCTGAATATTTAGTTTTTTCTTCAGTTATATAAAGGACGTAGGTACTATATCGATATATGTTCTAGAGTTCTAAAAATTTGTTTTAGTTCTTTTTACCAAGAAAATGCAAAATGACTAATAATGTCAACAAATAAGACCTGCATACAAGAAAACTAAAAAAATTATTTAATACCTACTCGCAACATAAAATAGAAAATCTCCGATCTTTTTCACGTGTTCTTTTACATAACAAAAGAACCAAACAGATGTATCTTCGTCAAAGTCAATCATTACTTCAATCACGTGAATAATCGTATTTGGCAGCAAGCTTGTTCTCCAAACTTCGGATTCTATCGATACAGTCTAAACGTTGAACAGTTTTAAAATTATTAATTTATCTATTGTTAATGTGTGCGTGAAGTTTAAGTGGCTAAAATAAAAACAAGAAGATCTGCAACAGAACACAAGATTCGAATATTGTTAAGCAGCGTAAAGAAAATATCGTTGGTAATAATTTATTGTTTTGTTTGCATAATGCTCATAACGTATCAAGCATTACGTTTACGGGTATAATTGGTTATGGTGTTGCAAATTGTTTAATGTAAAGTCCGTCCAGAAATATCCTAACATTATTAAGAGAATATTTTTTTATAAACTGACAATTCAGGTATAAAACAGGTCCGTTTCTATTAAAATCAATATACCAATAATGTTTATAACAAGGAATTCAATATTTTTAAAGGAAATACTAACAATCTTTTCGATTGTTGTATTGTTGAGGTTGTACCTACTTGGTATTAAAAACCAAATATTGCAAAATGCCTTTTTCGTTTGCAAGCCCAGTCGGTACCTATTACCGTAAAATGCTCGAGCGTAGCCAGGTTTTAGTATCGTAGGGGTTCAAGAAAATAAAACGACTAAAAGTACATAAAATAACCCTTATACCTATAAGAAAGATTTTAAATATGTAAAATATACATACAGAAAAAATATCTTCGAAGGAATTGAGCAGTGGGACAGTACTATCAGCTAAATAGAAAAATAGCGTTCTGTTATTTACCTATCACAGAAACACAGAATATTACAAAATAATCTTCTGTTTTTCTTTTTAAATATTTCCACTACTTCATTCGCATCAATTACTATCCAATATTGAATGTTAATGAGAACGTTATTTTACGTTAATAGCGTATAACGGTATTGAAATTTGCAATGAGAGTTGTGAGAACAACACGTTACATTTTTCTTTTTTAAAATTTCATGTTGGTGAGATTTGATTTTCATCACAAAAACGAGAGCATCTGTGAAATAGGATATATTAGTCCAGTTTTCGAGCTCTTGTTTATAGAGCAAAATGTATTCTTTTAAATACAAACAAATTAACGTTTTATGATTAATTCATGTGTCCCATACAAAACTTCAAAATAGCGTCCATCTAAATAATATATGCCTTCATTTCGTCCTAAATACCGTTACACGCTAAACGTTATTAACGTATGGATGAAAATACTTATATGTCAAAATAACGTTTCCACTTATTCGCGGAATCCTAAAATAGTTTGCGATATCTGTACTAATATAAATCAGTAGTTTGATAAAGCCACTGTGATGTGGTGTTGGTAGTGAGTTTAAATTTGTGTAAAATAATTTTAGTCATAAACTGAAAGTTTATAAGAATGTGGCGGCCATGGCAAGATGCAAGTGCTAATTACGTGGAACAAATTGATAACGTGAAGCTGATGTACGATAAAGGATTCATTTTTCTGCTTCTCTCTAAGACTTTCTAATCATTTCGTTTATTTTCCACTTGGTGATTCCAAGTTATTCATTTTTATAATTCGAATAATGAAATTGATAATATCTACTGTTAAATATTTATCTAGACTTTATGAAGTGTTTTTATATTATATACTTTTTGACTGTTCAATGCTAATACGATGTTTCTTAATCAATGAGCATTATAAAAATGAGAAAAGTTTGAAGATCAAAGAAGTATATTTTAGTACTAATACTTCTACTATAAGACTAAAATTTATGTTGTCATAATTTAGATAAAACTTTTATTTGCTGTGTTATTTTTTATGCTAATATTTTCTTCACCTTTATACATATAGTTATTGTTTTGTTAATATTCCCTAACTATTATTTGCGACTACTATTTCACAATCGATTAACCCTGATGGTCGGGTCAATGTAGTTCTTGTGGTTACATTGAAAACCATCCAGGGCTTTATGCAACGTCCTTTGTTAAAATTTGTCTCTTACCAGATGATTAATTTTTTATTCCTTTAATTACTTATTAATATTTATGTAATTATTAGCAGATTCAAGCACTAGAATATTCAATTCCTTTTGGAACGAAGTTCCTTATCACGCGTTGTGAAAGGGGGATAGACGGATAAAATTCTTACCAAAAGTTGTCACAACACTTTTTGATATAGGAAGCTATTTTAAAAAATTTTCACCATAGTCCAGGCGCGAACCATCAACCTACGCGTCTATATCAAGGCATTCAACACATGCTGCCATGAGCTCTCATGTGTATTAGATACGAAGAAAGGTATTACATGCTGCAATGTGCGATTATATACCTCTCTTTATTATTATTGTGGTAACCAAGTCATACGCATTATAATCTCCACATTTTGTGTGTTTAGCAAGTGTACGCGTCATAATTTTAATAAATTCAAAAACAAATTATATTTTTTTAATATTACAATTTCAGAACGTATGTATTTAGCAAGCCGTGCGTGTTCTAACCTATACGCTGTTGTGTTTACGAAGTCGAGAGAGTATATATA
>CAJUYI010000424.1:10185-23056 GCA_910591695.1 Galerucella pusilla
AGTTTGAGGACATACTATTTGAGGACATTTTCGGTTAGTTTGAGGACATTGTCAGTTAGTTTGAGGACATAGACCGCTAGTTTGGGGACATTGTATCCAGTGTTTGATGAGGGATAAACTGTCCTCAAACTTCACTAAACAGAACATTTTTAGACAAGATTAAAAGCATAAATTAAAATTTGAATGCTTCCTCTGATTGCATTTACCTCATTTATCTCATATTCCTATCTTATTATAGTAGTATTAGTAGGAGTTTGGAAAAGGGTGTCGTCATTCAGTCCTAAAGTGCTATGTGCACGGCCGAGAATTGAGATTATAAATATGCTGTCAATTTCTGTTAGTAGGTCAAATTTATATTGATTTGAAAATATAATTATAATTTTTAATATAAATGATTTAGATTCAGAGTCTAGAGTTTTTCCACTGAGATATAAATCGTGGGAAAATTTCACTATAACTGTATTATAAGTTTCGAAGACACTACACATGCGCACAACGGTTCGAGGACAAATGAATATGAATAAATGAATGCAGTTCCTGTCTCTGCTAGTCAACAACACTGTCGACGTAAAACTTGTGTGAAGTTGTTGGCGCATGCGAATGAACTAGAATTGTTTTTGTGAGATGTCATTTCACAATCACAAATCACAACAGATGATCATTCTCTACATAGATAACCAACAAAGATAAGTTGGGAGTCTGACACCAAGAAAAAGAGTAGGGTTCTTTTCTGAGAAAAATTTTGATGTATTTCTAGTTATTAGATATTTTTTACATTATTTTGTCCTTGGGAAATATCGAGTTCGGACCAAAATATTGTGAGTAACAACGAAGAAAATTTAGAGAATGGTGATGATTTTACTAATAATGGAAACAGAGATCGAGGACATTTAAGTCTGGAAGCACAGATAATATGTTTCAATGTGTAAGAATCAAAGGGAAAAGATCGATTTCGATGAAGGAACAGAATTAATACATGTATTATTATTCACGACAGCTCAATAAAATACCAAATAAAAGCTACAAGAAGACGAATCTACAAAACTTTTTAATGGATAATAATTTGTACTTTAAAGATTCATATACAAAAAAAGTATTGCCAAAATTTTCGGAGTAAAAATATTGACATGTTCTATATTTTTTAGAAAGTGCGCGAGAATCGACGCAGAAGCCAAAAATAGAATAAAAACAACAATGGCGTCAATGTGTCATAATGACACTGTCATTATTTGATGTCGTTTTTTCATTTAGGAAAGCCAAAACCTTGACATAAACGCATATCTCAATTAATAGAATAAATAATCAATCAAATAAACAGTTCGAATACATCTGATTATTCAGAAATCTCAATATGTAAATCGTAACCATGACAACTTATCCCAAAAACAATCTCACTGCGCAGGCGTATGGCATGAATTCTTATAAAAATTTATACAGTAGAACTCCAATTATCCGAATTAATGGGGACCGGGACCCATTCGGATAATCAAATATTCGGATAATCGGAGTTTTTTTTTTTTAAATTGCCATTGGAGAGAAAAAAAGCTACGTTTTGATATTGCACTATTTTTTTATTGAATTAAATGGAAGAAACATGATATTTTCACATGTTTTAAATATATGTAAATAAAATATACTTATGTATGTACAAGTTTAGAAGTAAAAATCATTGTTTTTCAAACATCTCCGTCAATGTAAGCTGTTTTGCGGTCTTCATCCGTTTTTTGGACAATTTTTTTTCTGAAAAAGTGATTCGGATAATCGGCGATTCGGATAGTCGGAGTTCGGATAATTGGAGTTCTACTGTAGTGGTAAAAATATTATGTGTAAAACAGTCAAGCAGAGAAATGTTTCCAAAATTCTTATGAAAATTATCAATATTATTTTCATAGTAAATTCCGCAATAATTCTCGTACGTGTAAAACGGTTCTTATATTGCTGAAAAATATGGACACTATAGTGAAACTTCCTCCTTATTTTTGTATTTACAAGTCGCATTCGTATGCTGATATCACCCCGATACAAGAAAGTTTTTTCATACACACATAAGCCGGACTTGGCTTGGTATCACGGGGTCTATATAGTGGGTACGTAGTGCATTAAGAGGGGCCTCCTCACAGTTATACAAACCTCAGAACGTAAACAAAACTTGCCACTTATCTCGTAATTTTCAAGTTCAAAATATTTAGGATATATGTCGCCAGTAGTACTAAATCGGCTTTTATTTATATGGATCTCTTCACGATTCAAACAAACGCCTCTCCGGGTCAGCCGTTTCAAATTTTCGATATTTTGGTTTCAAACACAATTTCTGCCGAGTGCCGACTGCCAGCAGTATAGTCTGGGGCCAGCAATGATTTTTATATTTTTCATTTATTTTCAATATCAATAAGTAAATTATGATTTCATTTATTTACCTTTTCCAAAAATAATCGAAGCCACCCAACTAATACTAATAAAACAAGAAAACAATTGAAGGGATATTTCAACTCAACTCTACCAAAGCGATTCTATATACGAAATTAATTCTTTGTGTTACGTGAGGATGTCAAACGATTTACTTTACGTTGAGATCACGGTTCGCAATTAAAAAAATAAGCTCAGAGTAAGAAATCACTTTTATTAAAAAACAATTTGAAACCAACTTGTGTATAAGCAAACCATACGAAGGCACGTGTGCAATGTGTGCATCTGCAGTTATTATGATATGTATACAATTTTTCCGACAAAGCAAAAAAAATACCAAATTCCAAAACACGGCTTCAGCAAGCCGCCTATAAAGAATAGATACAAACGCTGACAGCGGCGTTGCCAGACTTACAAAAAAATCTAAAAAAAAAATAACAATAATTGTAAACTGAATATATACAACACTTTGGTTTATAATATTTTTTGATATCAACAATTAACACTGTTACTGTTACATATCCTTCAATAATTTTTTGAGTTTTTATTTTATTTGATTGTTTTAAAATGCTTATAGGTATAATCAATTATTTGCAAGCTAGGTAATTTCGACTATAGGTATTGACAATACAAAGCTACAAACGTAAATACATACAAACCATTTATATGGTTCCAAAATTTTTAAAATGTAAATTTTATTCAACAATGAACTTATTATTACCTATGGCAAGAGCCATTCTCATCTTTTTTTACTTTTTTATCGTCATAATCAGATGATTATATAATTTGTAAAGATTTCTAGGGACAATTATTACATTTGACAACGTTACTTTGGAATCCAAGAGAGCTCGTAGTAAAAATAACTTTATACTGCATTTACCACCGATGTTGCCATGCTATTCGAAAATCCGAACAGCGTGGGGAAAAACAAACAACATTTTTTTGACAAGAAAACTGAAAAACTATGCAAGACATAGATTATAAATACTTGCAATATCTATACCATTTTACCTTGTATGTTAGGTATTTTATGTTTTCAAAATTCGATATTCGACTACGTAAGTGTGTATTTAAGGCAAATTGTGATTAATTTTTAGGTGTCCAAAATAGAAATAGGTATATCAGTTAAGTATATTTGCTTATTTTTTATTATTGTTTTATTGCAGATAATTGTAGGGCTTTCATTATTATTTTTTGGTTACGATAACTGGGTGAGTAAATTGAAGATTTTTTTTTAATTATGGCAACTATGTAAATTCTTAACTTATTTGTGCAAAAAACGAACAAGGGTAAGAGCTCGTAACACGTAAGGGTAGGGTAGCAGTAGCAGATAAGAACCAAGAACATTG
Source organism: Galerucella pusilla (assembly GCA_910591695.1). Taxonomy (NCBI): domain Eukaryota; kingdom Metazoa; phylum Arthropoda; class Insecta; order Coleoptera; family Chrysomelidae; genus Galerucella; species Galerucella pusilla. Next base: position 13,941 of record CAJUYI010000424.1, read on the forward strand.
GGGGGCGGACCAGTTTGTAAATTTTGTCATTTTCTTTAATTTTTTAGAAAAATGACACCTATATAGAAAAAACATCTACATACAGATCCAATGATCCAAATAATTTTCATATAGACGTGTTCGCTATAACTATTCAGTCAGTAGAGAAAAATTACAACACCTATTCAGAAGAAACATTTAAGGTGGATTCATGCAAGACAAAATTAAGACTATAATTTAATACTAAAACTAAGAAGATACCTAAAACCATGTTATTTTTCAATTTACATCTTAATTTCCCAATTGCCAATTTCTTGCATGAACATCGATATTATACGTAGATGTCTATACAAGAAATTGGGAAATTAAGATGTAAATTGAAAAATAACATGGTTTCATATTCTTAGTTTTAGTTTTAAATTAATCTTAGTTTTAATTTTGTCTTGCATGAATCCACCTTTATTCTTTTATTCCATTTACAGTTCTCATCTAAAATGAAGTCTGATGTAACTGCCCACACAGATCCAAATAATGTTCATACAGAAGTGTTCACTATAACTATTCAGTAGGTAGAAAAATTACAACGCCTATTTAGAAGAAACATTAATTCTTTCATTCCATTTAGTTCTGATTATGTACCTGAAATGAAGTCTGATGTAACTGCCCACACAGATCCAAATAATTTTCACACAATTAATAAGTTGCTAAAAATAACCGGAGTGAACTTGGCAGCCAAAAATTAGCAGCCAATTCTCGAAGTTACACGAACGATCATAGATCATTTTCCTCCCGTATGTGGTATCCTCATCAGTAAGTACATTTTTTGTATAAATTCCAACCTGGCTTCTCGTTTCCTTCGGTTTGAAATCATTTTTCTAAATATTGGGGGTAGCATTTCTAACTACCCCTTCGACGGCACCGAAGCCATTCTCCTTTTGTACATAGTGTTCTTTGTCACTATATCCTTTTTTACAAAGTATCACATAATTTGATTTTCCGTTATCTTTGAGTTGATACACTGTGTAATTTCGAACTAAAATATATTATAATATTTGATTGTATTAATAAAATAGAAACATGTATCGGTCGATTCTTCTTTTTTCCCATTTTAAATTATATTCTCCATATTTTTTTATTCTTTCAACAATGGGAATCGGCTGCTAATTTTTGGCTGCCAAGTTCACTCCGGTCTGAAAATATTCAATAAGTGGAAAGAAGTTAAAAGAAACATCCGAGGAAACATCTATAGATTTGTAAAAGATTGGATATTTGTTTGGTTGTAAGTGGTTTGAATCAACAGTATATTTATTACAATACATATTAACATAATATAGTTTTATTTGCAAATGCAATCAACAGAGCGACTGCATTGAGTAGTGGACTGTAATTGATCCCTGGCCTTGAGTCGGGTGTCGGCTTGCCCTTAATGAATCGAAAAGAAAAGAACATAATAAATAGGGAAAGATGAAACAAAAGGCGGCATATCGCCGGCGAGGGACAAAAAACCAAAACAAAGCGGCGTTGCCACGTCAACATTATTGTTGTAAACTTATTCTTTTTGTTCTGAGAAAAAATTGATGAACTTTGATTGCCATGTATTAATAAATATGAAGATAAATACATTACATTTGTGATAATTTGATTTATATTTTTATAGAATATTTTTGATTTGTTTCTTTTCAATAAAAACATAAACCCATTTTTGATGTGATTTTTTATAATTAATAAGGGTCACTGAAAAGGCAGACAAGTCTGTTTATTACATTTTTATAGTATACATAATTAGAATCCAGAAATTCCGTAACGAAAAGAACCTAACGCCCCCCACTCCGACCGGTACAGCGGTGATACTTTTTAGGTGGCATTGGTTGTATTGGAAAACTACCGTAATCAGCTGTTTGTGAGAAAGTATATAGGTGTATAGGTATTTATCATCTATGTAGGTACAACAGTTAGTGTGGATTTATGCAGCTACATTTAACAATTATCAATTAGCATTTAACAATTGACATTTATCATTTAACAATTAGTAAAACTGCCATCGTTTATACAGACACAATTATAAATTAGGAGAAAATAGTAAGCATGCGTACAAGCCCGAGATTCTAGTTACAATAACCCTACATTTTCATGTCTATTTGTGCATTGGAACAATTTTGGAGGTGTATAGTACCTAGAATTGAAGACTTTTTTTCTTTTATTAGTACAACTTTAAAATAAACAAACACATAACATAGCCCTAAGGACCCTAAGTCAACCGCTTTTCTATGAAAAAAGTAAGGATCTGCGTACTAGTTGCGCACTAGATGAAAATTAGGCACATTTAATTTAAGAAAGTTAAAAGTTGGCCAACTTCGTAATTGTTAAATGATAAATGATAAATGATAATTGTTAATTGTCTGCATAAATGGAGATATAGTGAAATGAGTAGTTTAACTTATAATTGATAAATGTTAACTGTTAAATGTTAATTGATAATTGCTAAATGTTGCTGCATAAATCCACACTTAATATCTGTACTCGTATAATTTGTGTACAGTGTTTTAAATATGAATAAACAAAGTGCATTTATTAATGAAGAAAGTCACGAAAAAATAGTGAAAGAAAATGAGTTAGTACCTACTCTATATACATTCATTTTATTATAATTCGAAAATATTGAATTTGAAAATGAATAATGATCCACAAGAATCCACAACAAAATATGGAACCACCATTGACGCGGTATTTTCCAGATATTTAGAAGATATCAAGTCTCAAACTTATGTTTCTTATTTCAGTTACCATAAACCTATAGTTTCAATGATAAATATTCCTGAAGAACCGACATGTATTGAAAGATAATAAAAATATTTTGAACAATATTAACATCTTATTTATTTAATAAAAGAAAAAAATTTGTTTTTTTATCGGTCACCACACTCAAAGTGTAACTTGAATTAATATCAAAGAAAAAAAACAAAGGAAAAAATACTGCATTAATAAAATAAATAATAGTATATTATTAAACGAGCAATTTATGATAGCCATAATTCACGATGGGTGACGTTTGCGTCACGAGCCGCAGGCGAGGGGCGCAAGTCACCCAAGTGAATTATGGCCATAAATTTTGAGTAGAATACTATACTTTGTCCACGACACTTAATTTATTCATTAATAAATAAAAGTCAGTAGCGATTTGGCATATTACTAACCTCAAAATGTGGCATCTACTTCAAATAATTTGACATATATAGAGATGGGCGATAATGTAGAAAGTATCAATACAACGTACCGTTATAAATATATTGTTTTAAAATACTTAATATTAGAAAATATCGTTATGAAAAGTATCAATACTAAAAATTACAATATTTTATAGATACGATATATGTCAGATACAAATTTCCTGAACAGAATACACAGATTTAATAGTTTATTTCATATTGTACCCCTATCTCTAGTCGGGAATTATGAACCATAATACACTACAGTGTATTATGAACCATAATTCACGACAGTTGATATATGGGTACCATATACCTTTAGTTAGGAGGTAAAATATTGACTTATTATTAGGTGGTCGTGAACAATTAATTATAATTGCATAAGTTGATAAAAAATGCTATGCAATAGCTTTACCGCGGCAGTCTCCGAGTGCCACACGTCTTTTTTTGTACTGGGTGTGATCACTATTATATTATTGTTTTCACGAAACATGTAAGGATGTTCTTATTTAATGGTTGAAAGTTATGTTGTCTTTCATTTCTATAGTCAACACAACACAACACAAATGTTCGCTGATCATTCTGTATTAGTTATTAAGTATTATCAGATATACGCTCGGATATACGTTATTGAAGTCTATGTTTATGATTTTTTTCATTCCATTCCTCGATTAACCCTTCGTTAGTCGTGCGGTATTTTGTCACTAGATTGGTCGCGCGGGCTACAATGGTAGCACATTCAAATTTCAACTAATATCACTTTTAAAAATGAAAATAATACAACCATTTGTTAATATTCGTTATATTAATACAGGAAATACAACAATATAAAAGAAAATATCGATTTTTGGGCTTTAGAAAACGAAGTATAAAAAAAATTGTTATTCCATCGCACACTAACATTTCTGTCTTTGCATTTAGAGCTTCTCGTTTGGGGCCTGGTAAATGAGTTATAATATTATGTGATTTAGTACGAACTTGTAAATTTGGTCAACAAAGAAATTTTCAGCGATGTTCTCTTCCTCATCCTCAGACGAAGCCTCTTGTTCTGAGGCAGAATTATGATCACTCTGAGTTAAAAAATCTTCTTCAAACTCGTCTGGATCTTCATCTTCGGCATTTTCTTCCTCTCCACTCGAAACTTCTTCAAACCATTTCAATAAAACTTCTGGATCGCTTGTTTCCACACGTCTTTTTTTAGGCAGCGACATAATGTTTTTTCTTCTCTCTGGGTCTAAAAATTCCAGTAAAATTACCGAAATATAAGTAATAAATCAAGTACTAGGTGTTACTTACCAAAAAATATTTTTAAAACGGAAAAATTAGGGAAGCACTGATAAAATGCATCTATGAAAACTGTTACGACTTTGGTCGCATGGGCTACACTCGGACCCCAGTGACACCGTTGACACCTCAATCAACGACGACAGCTACTAGGAGGCGTGCTCCTCCCACCGGTTAATAATCTCCCTTCAAATTAGACTGGGCTACAGGGGTAACCCGCGCGACTACTGAAGGGTTAAAACAAAATTTCTAAAAAGTTACTTAGCAATAATGGTAGTTTTGACATATAATTTATATAAATTGCCAATATTTTTCAAAACAGGAATAAAGTCAACATATTTTCTAATTGCACCCGGTAAATTCCTTCACTAATGAATTCACCGTCCGTCACCTCGTGTACTACCAAATGACTAGCAAAAACAGGTGTAAGTAGCACATGATTTACGACTCCCCGCAAAAAATGCCGGCGTTTTCCGACGAACAAAGGAATGACCGGACTTATTGGAATATTCCATAATTCCATCTCAGATCTTTCGTAATTATTATAAATATTATTCGTTTCAATTCTCAATGAGCTTATTTAATGGTTGAGAGTTATGTTATATTATATTTCCATAGTAGGTAATACAACTAGCGATTAAATTTTCGCGATAAGCCTGTTGATTTATTTCAAGAAACTGAGTTGCATGGAAAAACAAAATGGATAGTGTACTATTTGTAAGTCACCCTTGTGAGAATGTAAGAACTTTATAGGATTGGGCTTTGTTTTTGTTCCTTAGCTCTTGCACACTTGTACTAGAATCACCACCAATCTACTGGCCTGGCGTATTATTTATATACTAGGTACCTATTACATCCAACTTTTTCTTATTCAATAAGCACATCAATCTTCTTCGATCTATTTTCCGGCAACGCTATAACCGTTTGTTTGAGGACATAAAGAATACATATACCATTATATACCGCATTAACATTTGGCGTTTCAGTTTGGGGACAGTATAACTGGTTTGCTAATACCGTATATACCATCGTATATCGTATATATATTTGATGTTCCAGTTTGAGGACAGTATAACTGGTTTTCTAATACACATAACTATTTCTTCGAGGACAGTATAAAGTATATAGTATATATATCGGGTGTCCCTGTATAAACACTTAGGCATATATATATATATATATATATATATATATATATATATATATATATGTATGACTAACGATTAGTTCCAAGACATTTGTGTACATCCGTTACAATCGTATACATTGGGTTTAGGTTGGGTTATTTTGACCATATATTGCATAAGGTAACTTTTTAACACAATGTATTTTATATGTATACAATAATTCAGTAAAAAATACAGGGTCCCGGGAGTTACAGTTATTCCGAAAACAAAATTGTTCGTCTAACGGCGACTTCCAGGACATAAATAAGATAAAATTGTGAAACAATAAATGGTACAAATCTTTGACTTATGCCGACAAATTGACTGATGACTAGTTCCAAGACATTTGTGCATTCGTTACAATGATATACATCGGGTTTACGTTGGGTTATTACATTGTCTAATAAAAGAAGACAATAGTTATTATGACTATACAGTGATATTCAAAAGTCCCCTCCCCCCTCGTATCTTTTGAACGGCTGCACTTACATTAATAAAATTTGTAAGTTGAAAATAAAGTGTTATAAACTTCTCTACTAATGGTAACAGGTGACGTAATAGTAATAGATGACGTCACAGTGCCACTCTGGCCAATAATTCTAAATAGGACCTTATGGCAAGTGATATCTCGTTTGAAAGGCATTGACATTGGCTACATAGCCTTATGATTTTTTTTTGAGTTTAAACTAATTTTGACGGATAAATTGTATAAATACCAAAATTCGAAGATACCAGTACGATATGGTGCTGTGCTACCGTTATCGGATTAACACCTATTTTATTTACCTGTTATGGGTTTTTCTCTTAAATTAATCATGTTGGTGTTAAGTTAAAACGAAATATCTTAGAATGTACTTTTAAGTAAGAGATTAATAGTATGTTATCAATGGTTGAGTGAACAGAACAAATGATCTGACGTAATGGCTGCATAGACAGTTCCGAATGGCCTATGAGGCTAGTGGACATTTTTAGTGGGGTCTTGCCTTTAGCAAGTCACCTTACAGTTTCATGGCTACAGCCTGTTATCTTACATTTCCTATTTGTTTCAGTTGAAAAATATAAGATAACAGTTTGTTTGCTTTTTCAATATCATAAGATGACTTTTGTCGGTATAGTTTTTGACATCTGTTCGACGAAAGCCTATGAAAGTGCCGAAAGGGAAGCTCTAATTCAAAAAATTAATTTGCACTTTTTGTTATGTCTTATTGATTGATAAAGATTTTTAACAATTTAGAGAAAAAGCACAGATGGAAAATATCATTCATTTCTCATGTAATATTTAATTTTAAAATGTTTACATCATATAACTGGATGTTTTTTACGCGATTTCATAGGAAAATTAATATCTAAATTAGTATGAATGATAGAAATATTTTCATTTTTGGAAACGGGAAGAAACGAAATTTTGGCTGGATAAAAAAAATGGGATGTCCCATTTAAAATAATCGTATACTTTTTGGAATAAAAGAATTTTTTGCGCCAATGACAATAATGGCAACAGAACATTATGCTCCCGTTAAAATGTTACAGTCATTAAATTAGGCCATCCTAGAAGGTCATCGACAATTCATAAATACTGAAGTGATAAGTACGTTGATGGATGGATTTTTTCAAAATATGAAATTGTAAAGATTAAATTTTATTAGAAATTTGGGTAAGCTATAAGTAATATGGTAGTTTTGATAAAAATGATTCATCTCCTATTCATTTTAAGTATAAGTATAAATGATTTAATAAAATTCAAAAACGATTGAGGTAAAAAGGAAGAAGAGTTAATAATTAGATCAAAGCAACCATGTATATCATTTATTGAATATTAATACTTGTGTTTAATACAGAAGCCTTAAAATAAAAATTATTGAAAAAAATGTAAATCGGGCCAATGTCAATAAAAAAATGTATTTTGTCATTCTCCAACGTGCGTGTTTAACAATCTCTAGTTTACTCAACTTTAATACTGATTTGGATATCTACAAATATTTGCGGATTCATGTCTTTTAATAATTAGAGCTAGAAATAAAATACATTCCCATTCTTGAATATACTTCGGTCATTTGTCCTGGATGTATCGATACAATATATGTATGAATGTATAGTTTCCCGTTTTATAGGTCAAGTGCAATGATTTTCGCGGGCTTTTTTTATACAAGTAACTAGGAAATGTATGATTTTGTTACTTAAGCAGGGCCGGCAGAAGCCACTTAAAGAGTAAAGCATCTAAAATTTTATTAAAAACTAATAAGATAGGGAATGTTGTTTTTTTACTTTCTTTTGAACTCTTTTAGATCAAACAGACCAAAACGGTTTTTAGAATTCATTCTTGATACAATAATTCTGACGTTTCTTCATTAATTTGACATTTTCTGTCAGTCACTAGATTTTTAATATCGAATAAAACAACTAATGACAACGCGAAACACACAGAGAGGAAAATTGTGAAAAAAATTAGTCTAAAATAACTTAATGATACTCTTTTCCCATCATGGTAACCTTAATGTTATGAATACTTCCAATACAATTTCACAGCATCCAGTGGTCTTTCTTTGTCGTTACTATGGAAACGGTTTGTTGGCACATCGCCTGTTCAACTGTTTGACTTGTTTGCTCGTAATTGCTTCAATTTCAAGTTGTTTTCAAGATGTTGATTATGATAGTGGTAGTGATACCCCATCAGATATATCTGAGAAAGCAAATGCAATAGTATCTAATATGATACAGGCCAAATCCAAGTATATGAGAAAACATATCACTAATTTCGTGAATGGTGCGACAAGAAACATGTAAAAAAGGTTTCTGAAAATATGCTTGAAAATATGCTATTTTGAGGAAAAATCATAAATTATAAAACCTCCTACCTTAAGAAGTGACTACTCAATGTTAAAAAATACATTGAATGTGAAGGAAAGTATTGATCTAAGGAAGTTTTCAAAATTGGTCCCGTGTTATAGCTTTTCTGAAAAGTGCAAATATGTTACATAAGATATAACCATTCTACCGTCACACACTATACCTAAACTAAACGTTAAAACTGCACTGAGGCACCTGTTTTCAGTTGTTCATTCTATTAATTATGAATTATGTACTATACAGTGCTTTTCAGATAAAAGTATCCACCTTTAATAACTTTTGTAATACTGGTATTTAGAAAAAATCCAAAAACACGTCAATTTATGTTGGAAGGGGCAAGCATTATGGCTTATTTAAACTCACTGGAAAAGCCACCCCCTCACCCCTAGCAGCATCCCCTTTATTTTTTTAAATTACTTTCCATATTTTTTATGTAAAATTTGGATACTCCTCTTTGAGCTGATTTCAAAAATGTATAATACTTGTAGGTTAAAGTGGTTAGTTTATGAGATGAACAATTTTTCTTTTAAGAGCACAAATTCTACTTATTTTTTACTTTCACCTTATTTGCCTGTACTAAAATGGGTTGTACAACAGTTCAAACTCTTTAATCTTTTTAACTGTGCTATTTATT
>CAJUYI010000424.1:33056-49537 GCA_910591695.1 Galerucella pusilla
CTGTATCAAACTATCGTACCATGTTTTTGCTGTACCTTTCAATTTATCTATTGCTTGATAGACTATAAAGTTATCAGACCAGTTGTATATATTAGCGTTATGTTGAATGATTTCGAGCCAATCAAAAGTTTCCATATTTATTGGATCAAATTCAGGAATTAAATTAGACAAAACAATACCTGAAGAGCTCGGCGGTCCGTGGCAGATTTGCGGAACGACATTAGAGGTATCATAGCACCTTACCGAATTCCTGTGTAATCTCTCACGTTTCTTTGATTTCTTTGATTTCCTTGATTGCCTTTCAGCATCAGAGGAACTGGAGCTATCGTTACTGGATGTTGAGTTACGTCTCTTCGATATTTTCCGATATTTCGGCATTTTACAACCCGCGTACACCACTTTTACACACTGTTCACCACTTCTGATGTAGTCGGATGGTCGGGACAATCGAATAATAAATATAAAGGCGCTATTCGTATCAACTTTTATATTTATAATTATTAAAACGTCTTATACATTCACACTTTACGAAAGATAAAAAGAATATGAAGTATCAGCGTCATTCAACGATTGAGCTGACATGACATTTACAGCGGTACAACACAGACGTGCTAGTGTCGCATATGTAGGGGTTCACTGCACTTATTATGTTTTCAATGTCAAATTCCCAATCTATCGGGCAATAACACTTTATTTCGAATATTTTCAAAATAATCTTGGAGCTTATAATATAAATATAATACAGGTTGTCCCAAATAAGAGTGACTGATTTTAAACATAAATTCCCAGCTTATTAATTGCTCCAAAGAGATAGGGTTTTCACTAGTTTCACTAGTATATCAAAGAGATTTTTTTAGGCTTGGCTGGCATTTCATCTCATCAACACAGGGTGTTTTACTAATGTTGGTCAAATTCAAAGGGGAAAATATGTATTTTTTCAAATGGAACACCCTATAATTTTTGATCTCATTCGAAAGAGCAATCATTCTCCTTTCCAAAAATGTATAGTTTCCTATCTTTTGTTCCATTAACAACAAAGATATTCGAGGTTTTAAGTAGTAGTACATTTTTAATTAGTAGTTTCATTTCATATGAAGGTATTTTGATGCCTAAAATCAACTCATGCTGTGACCGTTTGACGCATAACAACAAATTCATTAAAAGAAATTGGATTTTCTACAATTATGTTTGTTACACATTCCAATAATGTGAAACATTGCTTCATCAAACATAATTCATAATGAATTGGGTTAGGTTTCTTAATAAGTCAAATAAAGTCTCACATACCATTACTCGTTTTTCATAATCTGACTCGTACAATTTTTGATAAGTCTGAATTTTGTATGGAGTTAGTCTTAAAATTTTTAGACATCTTTTAACGTCACTCTTGCTAAGCTCTAAAAGTCCAGCAATTTTTATAATTTTTCTAATTATTATCGTTATCATGTGGCACTTCATTAATTGACATCAACTTGTTTAAAAGACCATCATAATTTCTTGGTTTTTTTTTAAGTGTGCAACCAGTTTCGATAAATTGTACATATAATTGAATTATTGATTTCGTTTCTGCATAAATTATTACAGCTTGAGCTTTTTCACTCACTGTATAGATCATTCCGAAACCGACTTATATGACTTAACAAAATTACTATTGTCAAAATTGCTGATTTTGTTGTTATGCGTCAAACGGTCACAGCATGAGTTGATTTTAGGCATCAAAATACGTTCATATGAAACTACTAATTGAAAATGTACTACTACTTGAAACCTCGAATATCTTTGTTGTTAATGAAACAAAAGATAGAAAACTATACATTTTTGGAAAGGAGAATGATTGCTCTTTCGAATGAGATTAAAAATTATAGGGTGTTCCATTTGAAAAAATACATATTTTCCCCTTTGAATTTGACCAACATTAGTAAAACACCCTGTGTTGATGAGATGAAATGCCAGCCAAGCCTAAAAAAATCTCTTTGATAAACTAGGGAAACTAGTGAAAACCCCATCTCTTTGGAGCAATTAATAAGCTGGGCATTTATGTTTAAAATCAGTCACTCTTATTTGGGACACCCTGTATTATGCTGAATTAATTCACCGGCCGATATATTGAAATATTAAAGTTAATTAGTACATAATCCTCTTAATGGTTGAACTTGTGCGAAATTTTGATGATTTAATAATGCTAATATGATGATTTAATTATGCAAATAAGAAAGTTATCTATGTTCATGTGAATGTACGGTAATCCGACTTTGTGTAGGTATATCTGATCAAAATGAACATAGTAAATGTAAAAACAGAGCAATTTAAATGTAAACACATTTCCGTAATGTTATAGAATAATTTATTTTGTTTTAGTTCAGTATTATACAGACTGTTAATGTTGTGGAAACCGTATGACTGTATGTTAATGTGTAAAATTTTTGAAACACCAAGCTAAGGTAACATACTTTTTTAATAATAACATCTGTTTTAACACAATATAAAGGGCTTCATTGATTTATATTTTGATTGTCAGTTTCGATCCACAATTAAAATTGAATTTTTGTTAATATAATATAATTTGTAGCAATAATTTGAAGTTATTTGTCAAAATTGATAGTGTAGATAAGTCAGTCACATTCATATAATATTGTTTTCCAATTGTGGCAAACAATATTCAAGTTTAGTCAGTCCTTTCATTTTAGATTTTCAGTGACTTGGGGTCAAAATGTATACGAAACCAACGTTACTACTTTTCTAGGAAATTTTATTTTGTATGCTTAGGTATTTACGAAGAGCGCTGTAGAAAGTATGCATCAAATGTCAAATTTACATAAAAAAGGTACAATCTGTTTTCAGCTGACAAACCTTGCACATCTAAAAATAATAATACAAATTATTTTCAAGAAACAAAATCTTAATTGCCTACTTCATATTATAATTCTTCAAGTTTTGAATGTATTTGTTTATGTACAAGTAAAAATGTAAAAAATGAGGATTGATAATGTAGCTTTCTACGGTCGGAAGGCTTTTTTAAACCAGTTAAGTAGTTTTTAAGGTTATCCACTACAAACAAATATACAATCAAATGTTCATTCTTGGATAAATACAAGTTTAATTTGCTATGATTCGTTATATTTTTAACAAAACGAAATAAAACGTTATAAAACTTTCATAATTATTTTATTATTATCCTCTTGATAATCCGCCACTGCATTGTATTGTATGCTGCAAAAGATATACCATTATCTTGTTAAAAAATTACAAGGTGACCAGTAGCCACAAAAAATTGCCAAGCTCGACTGACTTCTGTGTGGCACGGATAGCTCCGATAGCCATCATTTCTGAAAGTGTTTAAAATATAAGTTTTCTTGTAATACAATCACAGTTTTTATTAGATATTATCTTCTCGAGCTCAAATAGATGTAGTAAAAGCAGCCCATGTTAAGCAACATTATAGAAGACGAAGGTTGACGTATATATATATATACAGTATGCCTGAAAAAGTTATTTATTGCTAATGTTGAGAAAAAAATTATTTATTAAAAAAAGTTCACCATGGTCCAGAACGAAAAATTAGATGTCAGAGATGATACTAGAAGATTGGCAGACAGGAATACTTTTATCAATATATTGTTGGTGTGTGCAGCAATTACAGGGGGAAAAGGTTGTTAAGATCAGCCATAAGGGTGTACGAAAAAATTATTGATGAAAAATTGAAGTACACACCAGTGAGTTTTGAGTAAACGCCTCAATTATCTCGGAAACCGATCGGTTCCTTGATGAACACTGGCATGCCTAATTTTTGGCGCCTTTTTTGTCTGAGTACTGCTATTTGCTTTTTACAGCGCTTTCACTATGCCACAGAAAGTTTTTGGGTCGATGGGAGTACAACGTGCCCCTTCACGGGCTAGTGAGTCTGCCTCTTTATTGCCCTTGTGATCTGAGTGGCCTGGTACCCAGGCTAAGGAAATCTATCATGACTGCACAGCTCTCGTCGCGTCTCCAAGCAGTCCCAAACAAGTTTGGAATTCATCTACATTGAACTGAAAGCTTTTATAACCGCTTGGCTCTTGGTGTATATGGCAATGGTCTGCTTCTCAAACTCTTGCCTTAATAGCTTTCCTGCACATTGTTGTATTGCTGCAGCTTCTGTCTAGAATATCGTCACATGTTTACCTACGCACCCATGCTCAGTGAAGCTCTTATCTTTGGCTTGACTATATATTACTGCTCCTACACCTTCCTCGGTTTTTGAGCAATCTGTGTAGCAGGCCATTTCTGCATTAATTTGAGATCCTTCCTTTCATGCCTCCCTGCCTGCCTGCCTGCCTGCCATGACATGACATCTACAACTAATGGAGGATACTGGACTATGTATGTATGGGAAGCAAAGTTGATTGTTAAAAGGGAAAGAGGTATATCAACAGAAAACGTAGTCAGCATGAGGAAGCTTTTTGGGGATGTAACATTAATACCATAGACCACTCTTTTAACGATTTATCTATATTCAAAAATATAAATGATTTTGTTAATAAATTGATTGTATTACAACTAAAATTTAGTGTTTGCAGATAATAATTTTGTATATTATGAATATATGGAATCCTTCTGTATACTTTATTCCCGTAAATCACTCACAAAACAAAGATTGTTTTCAGATAGTACAACTATCCGTTTTTTTTTCAATATCATATGGGTACATTAATATTCTAGACCGTATTAGTTCCCATACTTTCGAGAAGAATAAATCGAAAGTAGAATACGCAGCAACTATTACCATATAAGGTATAAAAATAAAATCTCTGCAAGTGCGTATACTATTTAATGTCATTTATACAACAAAATTAGATACAGTGTGGAACACTGTGACACAGCTAATTAGTGAAAAGGTTGTGCTTGAGTAAAACATAATTTGGTAATATCGGGTTCCATGCTACTCGGATATAGCCGAAGGTCAGGTTCTACATTGAGTTTGTTTCATAAAATACTTCAACCTAGAATTGTAACTCCTATGTTGTCAGCAGTGACTACTGTTTTAACTGCCATCTGAAGTTTGGCCGCAGGAACTATAAAATTCAGCGGGAATTTTAAATATCAAGTTGATGGAGAATTTTATCTTTTAAAAAAATAAATCGACTGTTTACCTAAAGAACACAAAATTCAGCTGCTTATAAAAATATATAAATTATAACTGATAATATTTCGCCAAATCTTGCATCAGAGCTGAACATAGAATATTTGGCAAACTCTTGTTGATGCAAGATTTGGTGAAATACTATCAGTTATAATTTATATGTTTTCATAAGAGCTGCACTTTGTATTCTTTTGGTAAAAAGTCAATTTATTTCTAAAAAACTTGTGCAGCAGAGTAAGAGTTAAAGCATTATAATGCAACATTTTTGCAGAAGGCAAAGTTGAGAATACTTTAAATAAAAAGACTTTGGGGAATTGAATATTTATTTAGTGATAATAACAACATTTTTAACACACATACCTATACATAACACACAACATACTACCTAACTAGATTATTTCCCAATATTCTGTTATTTTCATTCCTAAAATATAAGTATTTTATAGCTGCTTTCATTATTGGATCAACAAATGTTAAATCCTTGTTAGTATTCATGAATTTTGGAAATGTCATATCATCTCCTCTTGAAATAGTATAAGGTTACTTTTTTACACCATAAAAGGAGAATCCTAATTATTAATTAACCTATAGACTTGCACCTAATATTAAATTTAGGTAATTAGGTACCTGAAATGAATAAAGTGAGAACAGCTTTTCTTTTCAGCCTCTTTTTCCTGGTACTTTACAGTCATCGCTGAAATGTCCAACGCAAACACGGGAATTTTGGTATATTTGCTTTGAAGGCATGCAGTGTTACTTCACATTATTAATATTTCTCATGTTAAGCACTCGTTTTGTCTCAGCAAAACGGAACACAACAAAGTGTTTTACGTGGTTTGTTTATTTTTCCTTCCATTTTGACATTACGATTGTTGATGATCAGTGCCCTCTGCAGTTTGGCCGCTTCGTAACTTAAAACATTCTCTCCAATCCCAGTTACAATTCTAGGTTGAAGTATTTTATGGTTTGTTTCTGTGTACAACATTGCGGAAAATCCATTCTCACGCTGTTGTCGAAAAGGGCATTAAGAATTGTAAAGCGTGTTTTGCAAAAGAAGGGCTATCAACAATTCTTCTTGCCCAAAGTTCACGGAAGTAGCAGTCCTTAAACTCTAGCTTTAGTTAACCATCAAACGACAAATTTTTTTTCTTGTTAATTAAACCCCGGGCGGGCGACTCAACAAAAAAGGGATTGCGTATACATTCGACTTCAGATTAGTTTTCTGTGACGTACTTACTCATTAAATTGCTTGATTTTTTATCACAATGAATCTTGAATTTTAACTGTACATCAGAACCGATACTAATTTCATTATCTACAACTATAACGAAGCTTTCCAGTGTTGGAACATTTTGAACCGAGTTATTTTCGAGACTTGATTTCACAAGTTCAAATTTCTTTATTTATTTGGTCGAATTTTCTCCTTTTTGCTTGTGTTATATTATGTTGTGCTAATTTTAGATCCGTTTTTGCGTGTACCACCGCAAATAATAATATGTACCACCAGTGGTACATGTACAACAGGTTGAGAGCCGCTGCTCTAGATCAATCCTTAATTTGTAAATATAGTACCGCTGAAACATTTATAGAGAGATGGTGCGAGAATGTTTGATATTCCGAAAGACAAACTGTTAAAAATACAGTAAATGTATCTATTTGATCACTCTTCCGTGAAATCAACTACAAATTTTTTCGTAGAGAAAATGTTGAAATTAAAAACATCTAATTTAACCTACTGAAATTGAAGATTGAGAAAAAAACTTCAAAACTAAAAATGCTATTAAATCAAAAGAACACATTTGGGAAATGAAATTTAATTTTGTGTAGCACGTGTAAAGTGCAAAACAATTTTTTGGGTTGACATTCATTTTAAATCCAGCTTCTCGTTGTATAAATGTGTGTTATCTCTTGCGTGTTTATTTTCTTGTTGAAGTTGAAGTCTAGTTTGTTTTAACAATTGTCAAAACTTAACTATTGATTTTTGGAGTAATTACGTGTCAAGAGTACGAGGTTTTCTTGGGAGGTGTGCAGGTGCACGTTTAATTAAACGGCCATGTATAGGGTAACCATGTTTTATCATAAATCTTGTTGATGCCAAAAAACAATGACTCCTAAAATCTATATTATGAAGAACTGAGCACTTGAATGGAAATCCGCATTAATTTTAATTTTTATCTTTTAGTTATATGAGGATATTTATTGATATTTAAAATCGATCCTAACCACTACTAATTTTTAAGGCCTCTAGACAATTCGAATTACGTATTTTTCCAAATGAGGTAAGATTACGCCTAATTTTAGTTAATAAAAATGTTATTTGGCGTGCAAAGCTTCCGTTTCCGATTAAATAAGCCATTTTTTCAGCGGAATAAAAACACTCCAAAATAATAACTTTTTCTTGGATAGGAATTTGACTGACTTCGAATATCTCAACCTTATGGTTCTCCAAAACTAATTCATGAGCAGTGTCTATTCAAATGCAAATTTTGATATAGCACGCATGCACACTTAAGAGTTTACTCTCCTAGGAGCTCTCACTTCTTATTGAATAGATACCCCGGAGTGATTGTTGATATGTCATAAATTTGCTGTGATTTCTGTTATGCTTAACACAAACTTTTCATTTTATTCATTTTTTTCTCATCTCATTTAGAAACTGCTAGTGGCCTCTCGACTCGTCTCGCTTTTCTCGTGTGATTCAAACCAAATATAGTAAAAACCAAGCAAAATTTTAACGCGTATTAGGATAGGTGCTATCATATTTAAAATGATTGGAATTAATGATAAAATCTTATATCCGCTTCTCGAACATCGAATATAGAATGCTACGTTTCCGTTTCTTGTTTCTTTGGTAATTCAACATCACCCTGTACAAGAAAACTTCCTGGTTTATTCAAGTCGGACGTATCTCATTATTTCATCTGTAATTCTCGCCCTCGAAATAATTTCACGAGAGCTTGGTAATGGGCAATTGTAACAGCACAACTAAGTAAATGAGTTATGACATCATTGATACGAAATTTAAATAGATCATGCTGACTGTTTGTTCCTTCTTCTCTGATAAGTACTTACAGCACAGCGCTCCTAATCACGACTTTGCTGGTTATAGTAATTTTAGCTATTAGGCCAGTCTTAAAATTTAAACTTAACTATTGTACACACCAAATATTTTCCCTCCAAATTGGGAAAAATATCATATTAATATTAATAACATAAATAGTTTAGTGAATAAATCACTGTATTGTTGTAAAACTTTTCTTTTTGTTATATTTATCCAAGTTTTCGTTCATTGTTCCACTCTAATCTTATATTATTTGTTGTTTTTCAATTCCTGTTGATTTATCTTTTCTGTCCATTACATATACAGGGTGTTTCAAAAACAGTAACCCCGTCTTTAGGATAGGTAGAAAACTGGAAAATTATTGGGGTTCCGTTAGTAAAAAATTTTCGTAACGCCATCCGTATTCAAGATAAAGGGTGTTGAAGAAAAAACCCATTTTTTACAATTTTGCCAAAACTACTTGCAGCATTGCAATAAAATTTTATACGATATGGTGTGGAAGCTGATACATCCATGAATTTATTTTTATATCTGACTCTCATAAAGGGCACTAGTTACAAGGTTCGTGCCAAGTAGAATTGAACATAACTTTCTTAAGGTTAGATTTATTAATCACAATTTCAAGTGAACTTAAACATCATTCAATTTGTCACCAAAAAGGTATTATTGCAAACCCCAATTACTTTTCAGTTTTCTACCTATCCTAGACACGGAGTCACCTTTTTTTGAAACACCCTTTACATTTTTGAATAGTTTTTCTAGAGCTTAGCATTTGTGAGTTATTTAAAACCATAGATTTGTAACTGGGAAACAAAACCAGCTACTTAGGGTTCCATTCAAAAGCAGCTCTTGTCTTCACATAAACCTGATAACAAACTTGGCGCCCATCTTATAATCTACCATTCTACTTATTTATCGCTTAGATATTTATGTAAATTTTGTTTTGGATACATATTATTCGAGAAAAATATCAAGAAAACTTTTTTTCTAAACAAACCTTGTACATTAACCGGATTTATCTTGTTTGGAATATTTTTTTATTGCAAAACCTTTTTATTACTTCTATCACACCCCGAATTTATTAAACCTTGATGTGCTTAATTATGGACCTATTCTAATGTTTTGGTCTAGTGAATATGGTATCTCTGCTATATTTAAGGTAAAAGTTGAACCAAACAACACGGACTAATCTGTAATTCCTGTAATACATATTACGTAGCCTCAGAATATTTGTAAATAGCTTTACGAAAAAAGTTTCAATTTAAACATTTCAAAATCTTATAATGTTGTGAAATAACCGACAAATCTAGTTGAAACAATAGAACAACAATAAGTTAAACTTGGTGTAAAATCCGGCGGGTTATAATTTCGTGGAGAGCAGCAACGGATGTTTTAAAATTGATTTAATTGGAAGACCGTTTTACATTGGAGTATAATGAGATGCAATAAATTCCTTTCTATGGTTCACGTATCTACACCTTTGTAAAACAATTGAGGAATGAATAAACCCTACATAAATTTGAACTTAATCTTTGTGTGTTACTGCATATACCAGCTTTTCACTTGTTTTTTATCCAAATAAAATATTCCAAATTATCTCAATTATTTATAATCTGTATGAAAATATTAAATTTTTATCCCGATAATTTGTCCCTAAATATTTTTATCGCAAATGTGAATATTTTAAGTTCTGTGAGTTGATAATTTTTGACGGTGTGTATGTACATACAATAGTATTTTATGCAACGATCATGTAATGATAGCCATTAAGACACGAGCACGTTGTGCGAGTGTATTAATGGCCATTACATGAAAGTTGCATACAATATTTTTTCTACTCCGATTAATAAGAATTATTTAATTAATAATTATCATTTAATATAAAAAATAAGAATAATTTTAAATATAGTTACTTTTGAAAATCAAAATTATTTGACAGCTGTCAAATTAAGTGTCACTTAATAGGTCTGTTCACCTGCAATAAAAGTGTAGCACGGAGCTATATAATTTTGACAAATACAATAGACTGGAATTAATTAATTTATCTTCGAAAAACTTTGACCCATTTAAATCTCTATTGTATGCGGAATTCCATGTAACGTTGCATTGTCAACAACCAATCATTAGGTAACAAAGCACTTTATAATTAATTAAAATCCCATTAGAGTAATTTTGTTTGAAATACCACACTGGTGGGTTGTCCAATAGGAGTTGCTTCATATTGTGATTTTATCAGATGAGAACATACTAACAAACCCATGTTTCAAGATTTTTTGTGAGAAAATTCTACTGTTATCTTACAACGTGTGGGTTGCACAAAAAAGTGATGTTTAGAAAAGGTTTATGCATTGTACGGATATAAATCAAAATATAAGTATGCAACGGAAATAACGTTGCAATAAGTGGGTGCGTAGTTTAAGTACAACTAGCAACAGGTCCGAAATGTGGATTTCTAGTCACGAACATCTTTGATCTCTTCTTTCAATATCGATTGTCGCATTTTAGCCATCTGATGGATTAGATAAGAATAATAATATTTACAGGTAGAAGAGAGAACGTAAAGGTTGACTACGTGGGAGACACATAAATAAAAAGATGCTCTAAAGCAAGCAACATCCAACAAATTAATTTTTTATCTTTAAGCATCTTAATATTGCCCTAATTGATTTTATTGTAACTAGAAGATAATACTCTTGCGCGTTTGTGAGTTTTCTTGGTATTCCTTATTATTTAATTATAATTTTTCGATAAAATTCATTACGTGGAAATGTTTAAACTTTTTTATATCACTGAAATCATTGAACACACTTATGGGGATCAAACTATCTCTGTTTAATAACTTACACCAAATCTTACATTGACTGCTGTTTTGGAACAGTGAAACTATGTAGACTTTGCAAGTTAAGACTGAGCCTTGCCTTTCAACCTATAACTTGTGAGTACGAATCACATTCACCTTTTTAATAATTGATTTCCGAAATAAGATGTTTTTTTTCTAGGGGGTAACTTCCAATAAATGTTTAGGGAATTATTGATGATGATGTTATTTTATACGAAAATACTACTAGACCTAATAATGGCAATAATTGACCTGCAGTTAATTTCTTGCATATTCTGATTTATTTTCTCTATCAAATATTAATAGTTTATTACATAATAACAGTGGGGGTCTTTTAGAGAGATTTGCTGTAAAATTCTCACAAATTTAATTTTTCCAGAAGTGTTAATAATGCAGTAAAAATTCAGAAAACAACGTCGCATTTCCGATTTCTTCATACTTGATGTTTTTGTCAATATTTTCAAATTAGTGAGATGGGTTCAATGCTTTATAAAAAGATCTTTTTTATTATATTTTGCCAATAATTATATAACTTAATTAACAGAAGCTTAGTTAACACTGAGAAAGTTGTTTTTATTAGAAAGTAACACTAGAGGAGAATAGTTAATTATCTTAGGTTTTCTACAAATAATATACTTTTGATACAGTTAGCAGCCTCTGTGAAATATGTTTCCGTATTTCTATTTACTGATCTTTCTCGGCAAATTGCCGTTACTTCTTCGTATTGCATGCTCCATTTGCTCCCTAGCGATTCTTTCTTCTTCCTCTTTTGTTCCGGCTTTTATCAATATCTAGATTGGTCGATTGTTTTTGTTGTTAAAAGTAGCCAACCCAAACTTTCTCACTTTTTTATTTAGAAGAACCAGTGCATTCCCATTTCTCAGTAAACCGTAGAGTAGCAAAAGAAAGTCTGGTATGATTGATATGCTCTTACTAAAATTTAAAACAATATGAAGTGATATTCAAAGCACAAAGAATTTTAAAGTTTATTTGAATTTGCTGGATAAATAAAAAAATCGTTTGCTTTATTCACTTCGATTTAATTCGTCAATAATTTTCTATTTAAATGACAACAATATAATATATTATATAATAAAATGTTTTTTCCTGCAACCACTATGGAAAACACGCTTTTCTACACAAATTTTTATACGCAAAGCAGACCTTTTCTTAATTCTTTTGATAACCGTTGGAAAAGTAATGCGAAAAGTACACGCTATGGCACTTTTCCGCACCGAAATGTCAAACAAAGCTACCTATGACCTGTCAACTTTTTTTGACCACTCAACCTAATAGTGAATTTCTTATTGGTGTACAATTTTTGAATTTAAACCAAAAGCGAGTAAACTATTTATCTCATTATTTATTTTAATTCATTAATTATAAAAACATTAACCTATTGAGCATTATTTTAGGAATTATGAACCAAGATCGAAATAATAATAATAATAATAAAAAATTGTTCAAATTTCACAATTAATTATACATTCAATTGATTTTTCTATTCATTTTAATATTGTAACTCATTTCTGTTCAAAGTTTAAATAAAATAACTATATACATTAATGTATTTATTTCATAAATAAATGTGGTTGTAGAAAAAATAATGTGTACAACTTGTACGCAAATCACTTTTCCCAGTCGCTAGATTTGTGGCACTCGCCTTCTGCGATCGTGAGAAAAGTGAAGCTTTGCGCACTAGTTGTACAAACTACTATTTTCGTAGATTTTTAATCTATATTAATGAACACAAAATCATTTAAACGATTTTGGTATAGGCAGCCAAACATACAGTCATAACTTCTTTAATGGAATTCTTCTAGTTTTCCACTTACACATAGTTTTTGTTACAATATTTCACAAAACTATAATAATTATTAGTGTGGATACATTCAAAAAATAATTTAATAAAAAATTAAAACAATGAGACAACGACCTTCACTGTAGTGTCCCCATGCATGATTTTATTGCACCAAGAAACCGAACAATGATACCTAATACCAATTACTTTTAACAGTATTTACTGTTATGGATGTCACTGTTATCGCAAATTTAACGTTTTCTTTACTGAGATCGATGTATTTGTGCGATATCAATGATTTCTCCGGTCCAGAATTATGCCCTCAGAGCTTCTGGACGGATGATATCTTATACTGATGAGGTGCAAATACGCCGGTCTATAAGTGATATTGTCCTTTCGAATTGCAAACCAAAATGATTGTTTATATCTTTCAAATATACTAACCCCGTTTAACTTTCAAGTGTAATTGAATGTCCTTCGTGACGTATAGCCAGGAAAGTAGTTGTTGCTTCTTAATCTTTGCTCTTTGATTTTCAAAGACTCTGTAAGGTGTTATAATAGTATTATACATTTGACATCTATTTATAATAATTAATTATCTCCTCCCAAATAACCTATAAATAAATAATTATAATAAACTTTTTATCGACAGTCACCTTATCAAATCTAATCAACCTTCCATGAGACATTGACATAAGTTTCCCAAGCGTCAAAAAGAACAGCTTAAAGTAAAACCTACAATATTGGGCGTTTAAGTTTAAACTGGTTCAACTTCCCTGAAATCGATAGTGCATATCAACTCAAAATTAAGTTTAATGCTTAAACCAGTTTAAGTGTAAAAGGTGCATATGGCCATCTGTATCTGTAGAGTAGGGAGGGTGAGTGTGTAGGCTTACAGCATTTAGGCCACATGTGACCCATTGTACATCCTCCCGAGGAGTTGTCCTCCTAGGTCACTGTCCATCCTGTCCTTCCCAGGAAGGTGGACAGGTCACTAGAAGACATCTCCTTTATATCGGCAGATGTAGGCCAAGACTCACCGAACACACACTCTCTTATTGACGATAACTCCGGATACTCGCATAAGTCATGCCTGACAGTTTCATCTTCCTGTTCACACATCCTGCATAGAGGTGTGTCCACTAGCCCCATAGTATGGAGGTGTTTCCTTAGTTGACAGTGACCAGTCAGAAATCCTACTGTTAAACGTAGGTTTTTCCTGGTCATCGCCAAATATTTCTTCGGTGCCAGCTTCCCAGGGTCGCCTAGGGTGATCCTGGCAAGACTGCATCCTTAGATTCCATCCCATCTCTTAAGGGATTGAGCATGGGTGTAACGTTTGGCTAGTTCCGCCATTGTCGAAGTCGTTAGGCCGTAGGTGTCACTGGGTCCTAGAATTTTTAGTCCAGCGGCTTCCCTGGATAAAGAATCAGCAATGCGATTTCCTTTACTCCTGTCGTGCCCTTTAACCCACCTCAGGATAATATTGTTATCTGCCGAGGCGTCAGCTAAATCTTGGTGGCACTCTAGTACTATCCTCGATATAACACGTTGTCTGTTCAAGGCTAATAGGGCTTGTCTACTATCAGTGCAGATTATTATGTTTTTGCCAGAAATTCCTCTTCTGGTTAGTTCTTTTGTGGCAATTGAGATACCAGCCAGTTCTGTTTGATCCACGCTGGTATTGTTTCCCATTCCCCACTTAATCTTTAGGCTTAGTGCTCTCGAGTAAACTCCACATCCTGAGCCTTCTTTCATTTTTGAACATTCTGTATATATGCGTATTGCATTTGCAGCATCTGGCTCTGTGTTCTGTTTTATTTGAATTTTGTAGGGTTTGTTCAACAAAAACCTGGGTTCAATTGCATCGTTGGCTGTCTGCAGCAGAGGTAGCGCAGTGAGCGCTTCCTGTCATAGGCTTAATCTCAATTGGCCCACTCCTACTTCGGGGTTTACACCAGCCGTCCGCAATCGTACCATGGCCATTAACGCAACCTCCTTGACGTACAGGTCGAGAGGGGTAAGACCAGTAATTAGTTCCATTGCTGCGGTTGGTGTTGTTCTCATGGCTCCTGTGATGTTTAAACAAGCCATTCGCTGTATTTGATATAATTTTTGGATGACCGTTGCTTGTAGAACCTTCGGTCCACATGCAATTGCTCCATACGTTAACATGGGTCTTATTATTGCAGTGTAGATCCAGGTGACCACACGGGGTGACAGACCCCATGTGCGTCCCACTGTCCTCCGACACTGCTCATAAGCCACATATGCTCTTTTTGCTCTGCTGTGTAGATGAGAGTTCCATGTTAGTTTCCTGTCGAGGGTAATACCAAGGTATTTCACCTCTTCCGAGAAGTTTAGTTTGCTTTTGAAGATTTCAGGAGGTTTCAAACCCGATAAACTTCTTTTCCTGGTGAAAAGGACCATCTCAATTCCCAGATTCTGTCTTTCCTGCATACGGCCATTAGACACACGATTTTTCTTTGTAATTAGGCGTCAGCCATAATAACATTGTAGCATGCACACACATATGTACACTAGAAGTTTTATTTTCCTTTTATCGTCCATCACTGCAATAAATATTGTGGAACTCATCACTCCACTTTTGCCTTTGTTTGGCCTTTATTGTTATTTTCACATTTTTGGTCTCTGTGTCTCTTTTTATTATAAGCAGTCGGTGGTTACCGAAATAATTGTTGCTCTTAGATAATTCATTTCAACTTCAGTATACCACAAAACACAAGAAACAAAGCATGTTTTTGCATTTGCAAATACAATATTAGTTTCTTAAATTATGTAATTACAATTTGTTAAAAGTCATTCTCAAGTTCGGCTCTGCAAAGAAACTCATTGCCACAAAGATATAAATTGTAAGCAATTAGTTTCCGCCCAGATTTCTTATGATCTTCACAAATTTCACCTATTCTTCATCCACCGTTTACATTACTAGAGAAAGGAAAATGAAGTTAACTTTGCTTTTTATTTTAGCAGAAGCGATAATTGTATACATGATAATATGTTACGAGGCTAGTTTGATGAGTCAGTAAGTTTTTGAATCTACCGCGAAAATAAGCGTTCAAAGCAGACAACCTCGTGAATTCTTCCAAAAATTCTTTATTGTCAAGGCTAAAACATATAAATTGTATGAGCTGGTCGTGAAAGCAGATAAAAACTATTTCATCTTAGATCTTGTAAACCCTGATAAGAAACTTGAAGTTCCATTGTAGTCGTAGTAGCAAAAGTGACGCCGGGTTAACACTGTACTATAAGTACAACGGTGTCACAAATGAATGTTAGGAGAGAATGTTAAGTAGCAATCTCAATCAATTTTTACGCAAAATTCTTTGCCGTGGACGAGACAGAATTTCATCACATCACCACACACCGATCAAGGAACAACACATTATTGTGTTTAAAGAGCAGCAGATATGTTCCTCCCATTAGTTACCCTTACAGTTAAATTAAAATCAAGAATTTTAATTATCTATTTATTATATATATTACTTATATTAAACCAGCTTGAGCTTTTCTATCTTTCAGCGTAATCTTTTTCACTGTCAAAAATTTTTCCTACTTTCCTCTATGATTTTTTCCTAATTGGAACACAGCATTCTTAAGGTTATATATATATATATATATATATATATATATATATATA
>CAJUYI010000424.1:55521-97451 GCA_910591695.1 Galerucella pusilla
GTTAAGCCGGACCTGCATTATCTTTTTGGAGATGCTTTTGATGGAGTCTCTAGGTAATGGTTATTACGTGTACCAAATCTCAAAATAATATACAGGGTAACTCGGAAGTTATGAGGTTCGAAAGAAATAGGATGAATTTATAAAACACCCTGTATCTCGGTTATAAAGTACAGCAGACACATTAAATATAGGTTTTTGGAACCACCAAAGTGATCCCCATCAGCAGTTAAAGTTAGGCCCTTTCCCAATGAAACACCCTGTATATAACCTGAGATGTCAAAACTGTCGAATCAACACTCAAGGTGCCCTCAAAGGGTAGTAACACCTTCACTTGAGGTAAGGGTGACTTGAGCGACCCTTGGATCTTGAGGGTTGTTTATGAAACACCTGAGTGCCCTCAACCTACCCTTACCCTCACACTCATACAAGGGAGGACTATGAATACGGACATTAGACAATCAAAGATTATTTTGGGTGACTACAACCTGTTGAGATAAAATGAAGTAAAAGTAAAACTGCGCTAAGAGTTTCAACACAAATTCTAACGGGACTGTCGCCTGCATGGGCACCTGAAAAAACTCCAAATAGTGTACCTACCTAAGTTTTGTGACATTTGAAAAGAAAACTTCTTCCACATACTTTCGAATTGCACAGCAACTCAGAATCCTAGACCACACCTCCTCCTAGGAGATTACTGGATGGAAGAGAAACATTTACCTAAGTTGATGTCTGCAGATATCCTAATATTCCTCCGGGAAATAGGACTACTAGTCTCTGACACTCTCCTCAGAAACTAAGTAGCAATAAGGGGGCACAATATATCTTTTAGGTCTCAGTGACTGTCACCCCAAAATACATACCTACATAAAAACAAAATCCCTCAATACTACATTCGATGCTCACTGAGCCTTGGATGTATTCACTACTTTTGAATTCCAATTGGTAACTGGACAATTAATTGCTTGGTCCATTATATATTTTGATATTATTGTCCATTTCCTTATATCCGTTGCAGAATTAAGAATCTTAGATTACTATCTGAGGTAGTCCGATAAAACGAAATAACATTTAATAAATAAAAAATTATCTAAATACTTTTTTCTGATCTAGTATTTCGTTTTTAGTATCAACAGTTTTTCGATATCAGAGTCGGCACTCCATCAGATGGTTCTTTCGCAGAAAGATCTACCTACCTCATACACTACAGTTAGCAGCAATAACGTTAACGTCAATTCCAACAACTCTACTTCCTCCACAGTCGAAGAAGTGTTACCGTTGATAGCAGAAAAGACATCACCAATAAGGAAAAAAAAGTCGAAATTGAAGAAAAGGACATTGGTATGTTAATCTCAAATTTTTTTTAAATATGTAAGCATACTGATCTTTCCAATCTCTGAGATTGCAGTGGTATGTTTATACAGAGTAAGCCACAGAAAACAGTCCACCTTGATATTTGGTAGTATTCCTTAGATTTTAAGGAAATTAGGAAAAACGTCGATTTTCGTTCAAAAGGGGTCAAATTTTTAGGATAAGTTATGGGTAAATTAAAACGTGTAAATTAAAAAATATGTTTCATTTATAATTCATTTGTTTTAAAACTTTTTTGATTTTTTGTTCTTGTAAATCAAAAACATGCTTACATTATACTGAGGTTATTTAGATCAGTGTTTTTATCAATACATTGATCCTCCTTATAAGCTGTGTTGAAAAAAAAACATTTTTAATAATTAATTGTGACTAAAATTTTGGTGTATTCATAATTCATTCATTTCTCTGGGTGTTATTATGAGATGTTAGCGACTCTATAAGTAAGAGGAGATTTTATTGCCTTAGCAATGTATTTCGTATCAAGATTTTTGCAAGAAATTTCAAAAACTGTGTTAGGTAATTTATTAATTGGTGCTTCATCTTTGGTTTTACTAATATATTTTTCCATTGATTTTAATATAAGTTAACCTTTTTTCCAGTTTGTAAAATCTGACACGCATCTCTTATTCAATCCTTGCCAGAAAAACAAAAGTCATCTCATCAAATCTGGATCTTTTCCTGGTTATAGTACAATGACTTCAAGTAGTAACGAGAACTGTCCAAGACCTGAAACATTTACTGAACAAACATTTTCCCCTCCTGGAAACAGCGAAACCTCGACAACCAGCGGTGCAGACAGTGAAGACGACAATAGCAGAAGGTATTTCTCTTGCTTTAAATATATTCATTTAAATACTGTAATTTTTCAAATTATCTTAGCCATTCCTTATAATTGACAATTTACTTCATGTATAAAAAATCGCATATGCCACAGTGCAATTGTCACTTTGACAGCGGCAAATATACTAGTGGTTTTTTCACTTATTCATTTGTTCCTCAATATCACTGTTCCTAGTATGAATTTCAATAACTGCGTTTTTAATAATTGTACATTAAAATAAAAATGTGTTTATTTTTAATGTTTCTTAAATAAAGTTTGCATTGATATGTTTCCAAATTTCTCATTCATTAAATTGTCCTGCCGAATTACACTCGAGGTTTGTATTGATATTGGGTAAATTTGTGTTGTTCAAATTCTAAACTGCTTCCTTTAGCAATTTCTCATTAAACAACCCAAATTTACCCGATAAAATACAAACTACTTGTGCAATTATAAGTGAAAATAATACTCACTACTAGGTGGTGAAGACTAAATACGTATTTCAGAATATTAAATCTGATGGGTAATAGTTTTTTGTTCGTCTATACCTAACCGGAAAACTAATCACATGAACTCCAAAAATAGGTCGAAAAATATTGTTTAGCAACCCAAGGGCGGAAAATTCATACCGCAACGATTTTTGAGTCTTCCACTATCTGTCACTTCATTACTTTGACGTTTCACGTGAATTTTTTTAATAAACGTCAGTGTATGCCAAAGTTTTTTGTTATATTTCCCTATTTTTTGGTTTATTCGGTAGGCAATAAATAGTTGTGGGTCACACATGTAGTAAAGGCATTTTCCGCCCTTAGGACACAATATACTATTTTTATTTGATTGCAATAAATCTCTTGAATTTATTTAGGTATATACCTGTATATCTATATACCTATATATCTTAGTCTAATAAGTGTGTGTGTCTTGGATTACTTATTACTAATAACGTTATCTTTTGTAGGCCTCTCAACTTCAAATATGGTGGAAAAACACGTTATTTAACTAATGAACCGCTAAGAACTGACAAATCGGGTAAAAACAGTTTAAATGCAGAAGAGCAGTCGAGTTCTCTGTCGGAACAAGCATGGGATAACTATCAGGTAAATTAAACAATAGGAATCTTCATTAAAGACGCTAATGGGCTCGTTTACTAAAATTTTTGAATCACTTCTAACTGTCGTAAAACAAAGTACTAAGGATGAAAGTATGATTCTGAAAATTTCATGTCAATAGAATATGTCGTTCTCCTAATACAACCAATTAAACAAAGTATGTTGACTTATCAGTAAATGATTTGAGTCTTTTCATGCCTTTCTGCCACTGTTTCCGTTTTTTTGCATCCTTATTAATAGAAATAAATGTTTTGTTAGATGTTTTGATCGTGTAGTACTTCTACATTCTGGAACCGCACAATATTTATAGCTTTTTTTTACTCTGGCTCTGGTCCATTGTGTCGAATAGTTTAAATTATTCATAAACGTTCTTAATTCACAAACACAACACTGTTTAAAGTTTGCTAAAACGAATAATAATAAGCATATAAGCAAGCAAAATACTGTTAGTACTAGCCGTAATCATCTAACCGACAACCGATCGGCGCGGTATCCGCTCTCTGAACGAGAGATTTCATATGCGATGACGTCACGCCTGAATTTCGGAGAGGAGCGCTGTTTCATGTTTATAATTTTTTTTGGCGACTTATGACTCTCGCTGACGTCTAATTTTTTGCACAGAGCCTCAAAATGATGTACTCTTCCTAATGGTGAAATAAAAAAATATATGTAATCGAGCCCATTACAATAAATCTTTCACTTAGTCAAATGTACTGATTTATATCTACCATTCAGGTGCAAATTTAGGTCGTAGCGTGGACAATCCAACGTTGTCTAACCCAACTTTATATCTCGCAACGTCCAAATGTTGCTTGGGCTGATACATTTCTTTAAAGATGATGGTAACATAAATATAAAAGAATCGAATATTTACTTTGAAAATTTCTTGACATTTTCATCCACAAAGAAATGTCCGGCGAGTACTAACTGCGAATACGGTACTCGCTCGGCAACGTTAGCATATGCCAGTAAAAAAAATCGGCAAAGGACGAACACGTGCCTTAGCTTTTGCAATCTATTTAGTACAAACTTAACTCACGTAGTATTCTCTTCTTTGGGTATAAGCGTTGATCAAAAGAGTACATTTGTAGGAGACAATGTGGTTGAAAAGAAAACCATTCAACAATGCATCCCATAATAGACTTGTGAAAAGTGCAGATTATGAAGAGATTATTAATTTGTTCATCGAGGAATTTTAAGACCGCCGTATTTCTGTATGATCAACAATTTTGAATAGTAATCACAAGTTTGAGGAATTATATATCAATTTGTCGAAAATGCCAAGCAGCTGAAAAACCACAAGAACGGTCAATAAATGAGAATCATCAACGAAGTCGATGTTTGCTTAGTGGTTCAAACATGATGACCTTGATCCTCAAGACAAATGTCTGATGAGGTTTACATGGCTGAAAGAACTGTACAAAATATTTTGAGACTCTATCCAGTTTATCCAAAATCAATCAGAGATGTTTTGAATGTACCTAATCAAAGGAAAAGTCAGCAAGGGATACGACACGTACTTTAACCACAATTAATTTTGGACAAAATTTATCATTACTACAAGGCTCAGATTACACATAAAATTTTAAACGAGAGCAATTTGCGAGAGATGAAATTCTTTGAAATAATGATAGAACGTTAAATATAACATCACAAGATGTGTCAGTGATCGTAGAAAACGACACGTCTTCGCCAATAGAAAGCGGTTACGATTATGTTTTAAATAAAGACGATTCGTAGAATTCTATAATATGCAGATTCCCATTACTGACATTTGACTTGTTTTTCGAAACAATCAATAATACGTTAAATTAGATTTCTTTTGATTTACTGCTGGTGTTTCCTTAGTTATTATGTACTCTTATTTAAATTTATAGTTCACTGAGGAATGAAAAAATTTTTCCAAAGGCCATCGACACTGACACCGACACACCGACAAGCGGTTTTGGATTTCACACTGAATTTCGATAAACTATTCATTTTCTTTTTCATTATGTAAAAGATAATTTTTTTAGAATACTGATGGAGTTGAACACATACAGATACTACAAATAATAGAGGCAACAAGCCAGCTTCGAACCCGTCAGCATATAAAAAAGAGATAGAAAGTAGGAGATTTATTTTGTCTTTCTTTAATAGCGTGTATGCTATATATACACAAACAAAGACAGAAAACCCCTTGATCGTCTCTTTCTCTCTTACTGGAGTTCAGACGGACATTCCCACTTACAGATGGCTTGCTGCCTCTATATGTATAGTATCTCTATGGTTGAACATATCGTTTTAATATACTTTTTTTGTTGGGTTTGTGAAATTCAAAAAAGATTGTTGTTATATTTTTATCAAAAACGCAGTTTGATACTTTTTTACTTTTTTTCAGGAAAATTATCTTTCCGAGCCATACAGTGAATCCCACGATTCAGACGCAGCGAGGAGACTACTAAACTTCGGCGAAGATTACAGAAACTTTATCGATAGTCAATCTGATTGGTCAGCATTTTCCGACATATCCCCACGAATGAAACGAAAATCATGGCCCCAGCCATACGACGAAGGCTCCAACAGCGAGGAAGAGTCTTTGAAACACTTAATTACCGAGTCTAAAGAACAGCTAAATCATGCTGTGGAAATTTACGACCAGATTAAAGTTGGTGTACACAACCATCTGGTTACCTCCGAAATCGTAAGTAGTACAATTTGTTCAACAAATTAATTGTTTCAACCCTAACTACGTAGAATCTTTCCATAACTATTGGATAAAATAAATAGCTATTATCACTATTTGTATAGAAAGCCTATATCCAGATATTGCTTGCATGAATTGGTTTCATTTGCTATGTTTTTGTAAGGAAGGCACACAAGATATCCATCTTGACAAGATTGCATATAATAAAATGAGTTTATGACCTTCTTTGGTCAGATAACGCAGGAATTACGAAAAGGTGGATCTTAGTACAATCTTATTTTTAATATTTTCATGGAAAACATAGTAAAAAAAACCAAAACAGATACACAAGTGCGTTTTGTAGTTATAAAACAATTATAATGACCAGTACAAAGGAAGGACTTAAAAAAATATAGACATAGACAGAAAATAGATACAACGAAAACAAATGAAAAGGAAAAACAATAGTGATAGTGTGTGACAGTGGCCAATACATGCAACCCCCTGTATATTATTTTTTTTTTATTCTGTTATTTAACGTCGGTCCATTTCTGCGACTAAGGGGTCTATTCTGTAATTAGTAACGATGTCGTTCGTGGACGATTATCGTTACTGAACGACTTTATATATTCAGTATCGTTGTTACAATTTTTCTTTCGGCTGTCTGGTGGCAACCTTAGGCTCCGGCTAGCTTACAGTGAAGACGGGTGTGGTTCACTATAAAATTTGAATTAATCTTTAAAAAAAAGGTCTTACTTAGGGCGCCATCTGATTTTTACCCAAGCCTCAATCTGATATGTACACTTTCCCCTGAAAAATCAGAAAAATAGGAAAAAAGAAAAAATAGACCTTCCTCAAAAGAAAAAAACTATAATCGTGTGTCCTGCTAAAATAAGTATTACATTACTATACTGATAGGAATAGAGTCGTTGAGTAATCTATTTTACAATAAAACCCTATCAGCGATTTAATATAAATATATAAAAGTTTAATCTATAGGTACATTGGAATAGCTCTGCATAAAAATAAAATCAAAATCAATTTCAATCCGATTTGTTACCGGAAGTATTCTTATGAAAAAAATAAAATCTTGGTACCAAAATTCGTACCTTAAATAATATATATGAAAAAAAAAATACTTATATGCTTATAAAATCTTGGCCAAGACGCTTACCTAATTTTCTTATAATTACAACTTAAATTGAAACGAAAGTTAAAGTATTCTTCGAAATTAAAGAGTCAAAAAAATTTACCCGTTATCATTTAATAATATAAGGAAAAATAAAACCTGCTCCCAATTTACTACAGGTACAAGGGCGCGTCAATCGGCCGGCAATGTAGTCCAGCCAAAGGAAAGACAATTCCTCTTCCGGTGGAAACGATGACGTCACGTTGCGAAAAAGGAAGGAAAACCCCTGGAGAGACTTCAGAAGAGCCCCTCAGTAACGGAAACAAACGGCCACCGGCCGGAATGCAACACAGCAAAAAAAAATACACCAACAAATTGTATTTCTATTGAAGAAATCACCCCGTACTAGAACCCTAAAATAGAAAAATTAAAGTAGCATCACGTTTTTCAGAACTTGAGCCCCTGAACCATAACGAAAAATTCGTCAAGAAACATACATCGAAGTGAAAGTAATTACCTCGTGTTCTTGTGAGGGTCGCTTATCCAATATGGCGGAATGGAAGTCCTTCGTTTATTTTAATCCGTATAAACGGTTTTTGAGTCGATTATTCTTCCCAAAATCTTCAACATCGAACCCAAAAAAAATTAATTAGTTGTCCTGGCTTACTCCCCTTCTAAGGATGGCTTAACTACTCCACACTCCAACAACGCCACAATGCACAGGATCAACACTTTTATTCAAACGACTTATTCCTCCAACAGGTGAAAATGGAAGACCCCAAAGAACTCCTACGTATAACCTTCCTCAACTGTGGATTACCAACTTAAGCCTACCACAAACACGAATAATCGAGCTGTAAAAGGTCGAAAATATGGTTGCCTACCAATCTTCCTCGATACGTATATATGACTGATTATACGAAGAAAACGAAGATATGGTTGCCTACCAAGCTTCCTCGATACTTATATAGGACTGATTATAAGAAGAAAACGAAGTGTAACATTTCCCCCTTCCCCACATAAAAATTTACAGGAAGACTTCCTGTACATTTTTCTCTCGCGCTAGCGAATATACTAATATCCTACCAAAAAAAAAACTGACCTAACTATAGCCTCAACTACTCAAAAACAATAATATATGTAATCTATAATACTCAATAATTGAGGATAAAAACTAAAGCAAAATTCAATAATTCAAATACCTTACTTAATGTCATTAACAACTGAATCTTGTCACAATAAGGTATGCGACACTATTTACAAGTACTCGAGAAATATAAATTATATTATCAGAGATATAATTATAATGAACAAAAAAAACACGTTACAACATCCCCTCTCTAAAGAAAGGAGAAAATCTTCCTGAAGATTTGCGACGATGACTTAAAATATTAATGAGTGCTTCCCAAAAGGAAATACTGATAAGAGAGAAGGTTATAATAATCATAAAAAAAATAAAACGATAGACAAGTTAAACTACACGTAATTTTGAAGAAATAACGATAGACGCCGAGTACGTGACCAGATTTCTACACAGGGTACTGGACAACCCGAACAACAAACATGACCAGATTTCTATACAGGGTACTGGACAACCCGAACAACATACATGACCAGATTTCTACAAAGGGTACCGGACAACCCGAACAACATACATGGCCTACTTCGTTCTATAGGGTGGATGTTGGAAACTGGGCGAAATTCGCTACACACACCTAAGAAAGTACTCAACGAAACAACAATTCAGCCAGTAGCCTGCAGATTGTAGATGCGGTATAAAAGAACAGCCCAGGGCCTCGAACTCACGCAATGTGGTCCCTAAGGCACGAGCAACCCCAGCTGAACTCACCTACAAATCTGACAGAGGAAAATAATTAGGAAATGATAGTGTGGCCCAAAATGTGGTTAGGTTGGAGGGTTCCTACCTCCCCGCCTGGACAATCCCCGGGTGATTGAATTCTTAGGCCCCAATCACAGGGCACTACTCAATGCAATGAAGAGAATTGTGGATCTGGATCTCCGGATGGGTGAGCCGCCTTAAGGTCCTTGATACTCCAAGTTCCTTGATCTTTACCGTCCTCATCCACTAGACTATACATCCATGACGAAATTTTCTTCTTGACCAAGAAAGGACCTATCCATCTAGGAGCCAATTTTTTTGTGAAATACTTCGCGGCATCTGACAAAGCAAAATTACGTCTCCAAACTAACTGTCCCGGAACAAACTCTTCCTCACGCCGTCGCAAATTATAGGTCTGCTCACATCTACGAGAAGCTTTGTCTAAACGATTTCTAACATCAGTAAACAACTCTTGTAGGCCCTGCGAACGATTTTTGATTGACTTCCCAACTGTCTCATGTTCACAATCCTCAAGATTGTCTTTCTTCTCAAAATCCTTACCATCCAAAATCATACTTCTGCCAAAATTTACAAAATAGGGGCTTTGACCTGTTGATTCATGATAGGCGGTGCGGGTAGCACACGCAAGTTTTGCTAAGTTCTCATCCCACTTTCTATGATTATCCGTTATATAAGTTGCCAACATAGTCTTAAGGGTACGATTAAAGCTCTCCGATGGATTAGCTTGAGGATGATATAAAGCGTTATACCTCACGGTTACTCCGTAATTTTGTAATAGCTTCGTAAAATCACGGGAAGTGTACTGAACCCCATTATCACAAAAAAGTAAACGTGGAACACCAAAAACAAGAAAAACCTCTTCTTCAATCTTTTTAACTACATGGTTAGCTTTAGATGAACGTAACGGAAACACCAAGGTAAACTTGCTAAACACATCCATGACAACGAGAATGAACCTAAAACCCTGAGTCGATCTTGGGAAAGGTCCCATTAGATCGGTAGCTATGATCTCCCACGGTCGTATAGCTTTAGGCTGGGGGGTCATCAACCCTTTCGGTTTGCCTAACTCTACTTTATGAGAAGCACACAATGTACAATTTCTTACATACCTAGCAACATCACACCTCATCTTGGGCCAAAAATATTTCTCGGTAATACGTTTGAAGGTTTTCAAAACACCCATATGACCTGCCAAAGGACTGTCATGACATTCTCTGAGTACACCTACACGAAGACTCTTCGGAACCACCTCTTTCCAGTTGTCCACCTCCTCCACCAAAAACCCATTCATTGGACGAACATACTTATACAATTTCTCACCCGCTATTTTCCATTGGGGATATTTAAGAGGATCCAACTTAACATCACGACAAAGCTTATCGTACCAACGATCACCACTACGAGGAGGTTCGGCTTCATCTAAGGAATCCAATACAGGAACTGACCGTGACAGCAGATCTGGAACCACGTGCTCTTTACCTTTCCGATGGACAATTTTAAAATCATATTGTTGAAGTCTCACAGCCCAACGAGCCAATCTACCGGTAGGATCCTTTAAATTCTGTAGCCATACTAAAGAGGCATGATCGGTAATCACGGTAAATGGGACACCCTCCAGATAAGGACGTAGCTTCTCCACAGCCCACAACACAGCTAGACACTCCCTTTCTGTCGTCGAATAATTCCTCTCCTGTCGAGTTGAAGATCTACTCAGAAAACTAATCACCCTATCACCATCTGGACAAGACTGCAACAATACGGCTCCCAATCCATAGCCCGAGCTATCACATTGGACGACGAAAGGCAAAGAGTAGTCCGGACAATCTAGTACCGGAGCAGACACTAAACATTCCTTAATCTGCTTAAAAGAGTCCTCACAATCCTTAGTCCAAGTGAATTTCCTCCCCTTTTTCAGTAGGGCTGTAATTGGCGACAACAGTGTCGCAAAGTCCGGTATAAAACGGCGATACCAGGAAAAAGTACCTATAATGCCTCGTACTTCTTTGACTGACATCGGTGTGGGGATATTCAGCATAGCCTTAACTTTGTCACCATCCACATGCAAACCATTCCTATCGACTACATGACCTAAATACTTCAACTCTGGCCTACAAAACTGACATTTTTCCCAACTAACCGTTAGTTTGGCTCCCCGAAGTCGCTTAAACACTTCCTCCAGGATTCTAAGATGTTCCTCGAATGTTTGAGAGATAATAACTACATCGTCCAAGTACGTAAAAACATGAGGCTCTAACTCAGGACCAAGAACACGATCTATTAACCTTTGCCATGTAGCAGGAGCGTTGTGAAGTCCGAACGGCAATCTACAAAACTGGAAAAGTCCACGGCCGGGAATAGTAAACGCAGTGAAGGGTCTAGATGCTGCTGCCACTGGAACTTGCCAATACGCCGACTTTATGTCTATAGTGGATAGATAATGAGCGTCCCTAAGTTTATCGAGAATACTAGAGATAAATGGTAGAGGATAACTATCTCTTTCTGTCACCGCATTTAGCTTCCTAAAATCGACACAAAACCTATACTTCACTGGTTCTCCTTCCGGAACTTTTTTCTTTACCAATAGAATAGGTGAGGACCAAGCACTATTCGACCTCTCTACCACTCCCTGTTTTAACATCTCGTCTAATTCGCTATTAATATGAGCCTGCATAACAGGTGACACTGGATAATATCTCTGTTTAATAGGAGCAGCCTGGCAAACAATAACGTGTTCTGCGATATCTGTACAACCCAGGTGACTACCCATGAGACTATGATTTCGACTCACGACACCGTCTAAACGTTCTTTTTGCACCTCTGATAGAATCGTCTGACCACGAAGCTGATCTACCGCACTAACAACCACTGGAGTGTCCGAAAAATACCAGTCATTATGTCTAAGATCTGGAACGATGCCCATAATACGCCAAAAATCAGACCCCAATATTAAAGTATGGGGTACATCTAAAACCACTAACACAGGTAAGACTCGCACTCGTTTTCTCACCATGAAAGGTACCAAACATTCACCAGAAACTTCACAACTTTGTCCATTGGCTACTCTACAAGTGGATCTCTTCGAAATATCTAGCTCAAACCCTAAGCTGTGTAAGAATTTCCATCCTAAGCTACCTACAAGAGTTTTCGACGCTCCAGAATCCAATAGTCCCAAAATCTCTCTACCGAAAACTTTAACTTTTAAATAAGGCCGTTCATCACCTTCAGCGTGATCTAAAATAAAATCTAAAATTGGACGTACATAGGTCGAATCTACATCAGCAACACCTTTTCGACCAGTTAAGTGCGCTGGTTTTCGTTTCCCTGATGATTACATGATGGACAAGTCCTAACGGTAAAGCCCTCTTTCTTACACTTAAAACAGTAGCGCACATTGTTCCTTGCTAAACACCCTATTGCTTTATGCCCTGGCTGTTGACAACGATAACAAATCAGTTTCCGAGAACCCTCCGAAACCGATTCCGAACCTGACGAAGAACGATCAACACCAGTACTACTACAACTCGCCGCATCAGCCTCAACAAATGCCAAGTCCCTTTCCAAAATATTTGACCTCCTAGCATTCGGCTCAACATAATTTCGAATAGAGTCCCTACGATCCTCCATTAGTCTACAAGCAATTCGAAGTTCTTTCAATGTGGTGGGTAATGGATCCCTCAATCGATCCTGATAGAAAGGATGTAAATTCCTCAAGATAATCGACAGCTTAGTGGATTCATCGACAGGACAGCGTAACCTAATAAAGTAACTGTTCATAATAGCTAAATATACACCTATCGTTTCAGAAGGATGTTGTGTTCGTCTCCTCAGTTCTTCAAAAAGAGTCTCTCCATGGGAAGCAGACAAATACTCCCTACGAAATTCTTCTACCAATGCGCTCCAACTATTAACCCTACCATAAACGTCTTTATAAAACTGATAGGCAGCACCACTAAACAAATCTATACCCGACTCCAAAAGAACTTCTTCAGGAACATGTCGAGCTATACGAAGTTCTTCCACTATCTCGAGGAAAGCTGAAATTGACATCGATTTTGTACTACCCGAGAATTTTTCAAGTCCCCACTTATAAGGTGGTATCATCGGCGAAATTGAAGCATTCGAAGCACGTATTGAAGCTACTGGGGTGGGCGATCGCACTGGAGATGAAATAGTAGCCTGATTTACGCCAGCTTGAAAAGATTGACCTAAAGCATTACAAACTACCATCGCTGTAGGAATAGGTCCAGTAGGAGTGGGATTTAACTTCTCATGTAGCTGATCCGAAAGAGCTAAGACCCTGGCAAAGAGAGATGCCTTTTCAGCTATATTTGCCTCATCACCATCGGGGCACATTCTATCTATTCTCCCCAAGACATGATTCAACTGTGTCTGTAGCCTTGCTGCTTCTGTACTTCCTGCTGTGCTTTGAAAAGCCGCAACACTAGTAGCAATATCATTACACTTCGAACGAACTGCCGTTTGACATTCCTGAAACGAAAAAGGATTCGACGGATACCTAAAACTTTCATTCACACTTTCCCTTCTGAGCGTAGCAGCTAAAACAGATCTCATTTCCTCGACTAGCCCCGTAGCAACTCCGCGAACCTTCAGCTCGTATTCAAGTTCATCCTTCTTCAAATATTTCACTATCAATTTACCAGACATAGTGAACGTATAACAGAGACAACCAGTATAAAAAAAATAAAACGTATGTTATGAACGTATAGGAGAGACAGTCAGTGTAGTAAAATGATGTTATGCGGAATGTATAAAAGAGAAAATCAGTATACTATAACTTTCATGTACATGTAAGAGAGACAATCAGTATCTTATAAATATCATATACGACCTACATATAAAATGGGACAATCAGTATACCATATATTTCATATACCTGTTAAGGAGAGAACCAGTATAATATTATAAATGTCGTATCAATATATGTATAAAAGAACAATTAGTATAATGTCAAAAATATTTCATACCAAATTATAAAAAAAAATGGCTTAAACCTTCACTAATTACCTTACTCCGAGTTATCAATAAAACAATTAGTGTAAAAATTATAATATGGAACAACAAAAATTTTTATGGTCGGCGAGCTATCCCAATATAAGTTTTGAAAAATTTAAAGTTAATTTCTAGAATAAATTCTTGTTTGTGAATACTCTAAAAGGTTTTAATTTTCGGGCCCCACGTTGGGCGCCAGTTGTTACAATTTTTCTTTCGGCTGTCTGGTGGCAACATTAGGCTCCGGCTAGCTTACAGTGAAGACGGGTGTGGTTCACTATAAAATTTGAATTAATCTTTAAAAAAAAGGTCTTACTTAGGGCGCCATCTGATTTTTACCCAAGCCTCAATCTGATATGTACACTTTCCCCTGAAAAATCAGAAAAATAGGAAAAAAGAAAAAATAGACCTTCCTCAAAAGAAAAAAACTATAATCGTGTGTCCTGCTAAAATAAGTATTACATTACTATACTGATAGGAATAGAGTCGTTGAGTAATCTATTTTACAATAAAACCCTATCAGCGATTTAATATAAATATATAAAAGTTTAATCTAGGTACATTGGAATAGCTCTGCATAAAAATAAAATCAAAATCAATTTCAATCCGATTTGTTACGGGAAGTATTCTTATGAAAAAAATAAAATCTTGGTACCAAAATTTGTACCTTAAATAATATATATAAAAAAAAAATACTTATATGCTTATAAAATCTTGGCCAAGACGCTTACCTAATTTTCTTATAATTACAACTTAAATTGAAACAAAAGTTAAAGTATTCTTCGAAATTAAAGAGTCAAAAAAATTTATCCGTTATCATTTAATAATATAAGGAAAAATAAAACCTGCTCCCAATTTACTACAGGTACAAGGGCGCGTCAATCGGCCGGCAATGTAGTCCAGCCAAAGGAAAGACAATTCCTCTTCCGGTGGAAACGATGACGTCACGTTGCGAAAAAGGAAGGAAAACCCCTGGAGAGACTTCAGAAGAGCCCCTCAGTAACGGAAACAAACGGCCACCGGCCGGAATGCAACACAGCAAAAAAAAATACACCAACAAATTGTATTTCTATTGAAGAAATCACCCCGTACTAGAACCCTAAAATAGAAAAATTAAAGTAGCATCACGTTTTTCAGAACTTGAGTCCCTGAACCATAACGGAAAATTCGTCAAGAAACATACATCGAAGTGAAAGTAATTACCTCGTGTTCTTGCGAGGGTCGCTTATCCAATATGGCGGAATGGAAGTCCTTCGTTTATTTTAATCCGTATAAACGGTTTTTGAGTCGATTATTCTTCCCAAAATCTTCAACATCGAACCCAAAAAAAATTGATTAGTTGTCCTGGCTTACTCCCCTTCTAAGGATGGCTTAACTACTCCACACTCCAACAACGCCACAATGCACAGGATCAACACTTTTATTCAAACGACTTATTCCTCCAACAGGTGAAAATGGAAGACCCCAAAGAACTCCTACGTATAACCTTCCTCAACTGTGGATTACCAACTTAAGCCTACCACAAACACGAATAATCGAGCTGTAAAAGGTCGAAAATATGGTTGCCTACCAATCTTCCTCGATACGTATATATGACTGATTATACGAAGAAAACGAAGATATGGTTGCCTACCAAGCTTCCTCGATACTTATATAGGACTGATTATAAGAAGAAAACGAAGTGTAACATCGTAACGACCGCTGTTAGATAACGACAAAATGGCTGATATTATGTCGTTGACGAACGTCAGCTATGCAGCAGTCGTAATCGGGTTAGCAAGTCTTTGGTTAGAGGTTTGTTGTGTTTTTTTTTCAATATATTAAAAAAATTGAATAGAAGGTAAATTCATATAAGGGTTGAAAAATAATCCGTACTATACACATGTAATATTCTTAGACAGACGAGAAGGACTAATTTTCGTGTCTTAAGAGACCGAAGTAACCCCTTTGCCTGAGGAAGTGTTCCGGCAGATGTATCGAGTAAACAGTGAAGCAGCTTATGAATTATTCCAGGACTTGTTGCCTTATTTGAATCATGGTAGTCTTAATACTAGAACACCTCCCATAGTTAGGTTTTCACAAACATTTCTTAGCTCATGGGAGTTATCAAAAATCTGTGGGTGTAGATCATTTAAATGGGTCATCACAATCTAACGTTAGCCGATCAATTTGTTGTCCCTGAAGGCTTCATTTGTACTCAATTCATCCAAATACATTATATATTGTGACCTTGTTGTCTTAATGGACCGACTTTTAACTTTGTCCTTTTCCATAATAAAAGTTACGTGTATGTCAATCAAAAATCCTTTCCTAACCTAACAAAACAGCTACAGATGTCAAAAATTATACCAACCTTTATAAAATTGTGAAAATATTATCGTTATGTTTTGTCCCTAGATTTTAACGTAACGACATTATTACAGAATCTAACTTTGAAAAATTATCGTTAACATAATAATCGTTACCGTAACGACGTCGTTGCATAACGACAAGTTACAGAATAGGCACCTAAGGCTAATCACCGACGCCGGGAGCACTCTACCCCCAACCGGAAATTTTGGCGAACCCACTAGTGTTCCAACCAGTGGTAGCGTTCTTTAACGAGCCCAACATCCATGGACTCGGGACCTCGGTTTTACGTCTCCTCCGAAAGACGGCATATCTACATTATACCTCGTGCTCATTGGTATAATGCCTGCGAGCTGTGATATGCTACTCACCCTAGTAGTCTAAAGTGCACCCTAGTAGTCTAAAGTATTTCGCTGCAGGCTGTACGGGCCCTATACGATGGTTTTCCCTGTCATGGTAACCCATCCAAGTACTAACCATGCCCGATCTTGCTTGAATGTAATTATCGCATCAAACGCGTTCCACTACAGTGCTGGGTCGTCGCTCTTGTATATTATTTATTTTTGGGATTCTTTTCAGATTTATTACAAAAATTAACATTAAAAAAAGAAAATGATTTTATTTATTATTATTAATTAATGATCCATTTTGTTACGTTGATTCAAGATACAAATGAACATTGAACAGTCTCCGGAAAAAACCACTGATCTCCACTTTTTGGTATTAATATTCAACGTTGCTCTGAATCTCGTCATGTACATTACGTTTAATTATTATATTTTTTCTCACTTTCACGTAAACCAGAGCGCGCATTGAAATAAAATAAAAAAATAAAATATGAAATAAAATATGGTGTTAATCATATTTTATATTATTACAAATCTGTAACTGAATCCTATTGCAGTATATGTATAATGTTCAAATTATTGATTATTATTGGTAATCTAACACTTTAATTTCTTTGAATATAATCTGATTTAAAAATATATTTTCATTGTTTGGATATCAGTATTTGTGGAGCGCCATAAGATATATACTTTGGAATCCAGGGCCAATCAACGAATCTTTAAGCAAATTTTTGAAATGTATTTTGAACAATATATAAAAAAATGTAAAAAAAATTTCTTTCCGATCTTAATTTTTTTTTCGACTGATAATCATTAATTTACAGAGTTTTCTGTCATTTTTAGTAATTTAAACCTACTACTACTACTACTACTACTAAATGTGCAGGCGGGCCTTGTCCTGGACAAACTCAAGCCAAGGTTCCGGCATTTAGGCCACTGGCGGGCCCATTGTGCCATTCCTGCTACCTAGACATCCATGAAGCCGAGCCCTTCAATAAAGGCCACAACCTTTTTCAATGGATGTCTGCTTGTGTCGGGCCATAACAGAGACTCCGAAGATTCGCCTGCGTAGTACAGCCCAGTATGGATACTCTAAGAGAACATGGACTGACGTTTCGTCAGTCATGCCGCAACCCCTACATAGGGAACTTTCCTCTACTCCTAAGTTGTGGAGGTGTTTCCTTATACGGCAGTGCCCTGTTAGGAGTCCTGCTATCTTCCTTAGCCTACTCCTTGGTAGTTCTGTAGCTGCCCTAGCGTGTCCATCAGTCCATCCTTCAGTAGAAGTTTGGATTGTCTAGGACCCTGCAGAGCATTCCAATGAGCGAGGTGCTGATTCCTCAGCCACTTCTTCGTCTCCTTGCGTATTTTTTGTTTTGTTAGGCCCAGGGTCGGGCCCGGGCCGCAGCAAGTGCATCCGCCAAGTCCTGAATTGCTGGTATACCCACTCAGGGCTTTAATTGCTGCCTGACTGTCGGAGTATATGGTTATGCGTCGATCCACATAACCTCTGTCTAGGTTTATCTGCGCACATTCCAAGATAGCATATATCTCGGCCTGATATGCAGATACACCATCACCCAATGGTACATAAACTTGTGTTCTTGGGTTCCTGGAGTAAATTCCAGCCCCTGCTCTATCAGCGGAGCAAGAGCCATCTGTGTACCAGACGGTCCCATTAGGCTGTGTATTCCTCTCTTTTTCCCAGGACTCTCTATCCCGGATCATGGCCCTGTATGGGGTAGCGAAGTAGTACTTACGCAGGCATTCATCAGCTGCTCGAGCCAGAACTGGAATATCTTCCAGGAGCCGGAGCTTCTTGACGTG
The DNA here is from genome assembly GCA_910591695.1 of Galerucella pusilla. Lineage (NCBI taxonomy): Eukaryota > Metazoa > Arthropoda > Insecta > Coleoptera > Chrysomelidae > Galerucella > Galerucella pusilla. Next base: position 74,007 of record CAJUYI010000424.1, read on the forward strand.
CCTGCACTCTTCCCCTCTTCGCACGTATCCCAGACTCATCCTCGATCACATGGTGAAGAGGTCGAAGACCAAGGATCACTTCCATCGCAACAGTTGGTGTAGTCCTCATGCAGCCAGTTACCCCCAAACTGACCACCCTTTGAAGGCGTGCCAGTTGCGATCTAGCCGTGACCAAGGTTACCCTCGGCCACCAGACCAGAGCCGCATATGTGAGCATAAGCAGCATAATCTCTATAGAACCATATGATCGTTTTGGGAGTCAGTCCCCACCTCGGACCAATGGCTCTCCTACAGGCCCAATACCTTGCTTAGGCGACTATCAAGATGAGCCGTCCATGTCAGTGATTTATCAAGGATCACTCCTAGATACTTCACCTGTTCAACCACCGGCAGTGGTACTCCATCAAGATTCAGACCCTCAGGTCTTATACCTCTCTTTTTGGTGAAAGCAACTATCTTAGCTTTGGCAGGATTTACTGCAAGTCCGTGTTCGTTACACCACCCATGTACCCTATTCAGAGCCCTTTGCATGAGGTCTCTGAGAACGGTAATCTGCCTTACAACAACAAGGACAACGATATCATCGGCATACCCAATCGTTAGAAAGCCATCACCGTTTAAAAGGGTTATTAGCTCGTCAATGACTAGGTTCCACAATGTGGGCGGACATCCTCTAGCGACAATCACTTTTGCCACATGGTCTTTCCATGTGACCTACTGAACGGTTGCACAACATGGCCCCAAGCCAGTGAGTGATCATTGGCTCTATTCCATGATTTGCCGCAGCCCTACACATGGATCCTACAGGGGTGCTACTGCACAAAAACGATGGAAAGAATGAGTCGCTGTAAAACAAATGCATGTAATGACATAGTATTCAATAATACCACGCCTCTCAAAATAGGGCAGGAGAAGTTTTTAGCGAATGCCAAGAATAAGAGTAGACTTATAGACATTCTGCGGGAAACACTTGCGGAAAATATCTTTTTCGTATTCCACTCTTTTACGTATTCCACGCAAGCGTTAATATACGAGAATCGTTAGAAATAGTACTGTCCTGTCCATATCTGGTAAATTTTAATAATAATAATAATAATCGTCTTTATTATTTTCAAATAAATATATACAAGAATAATGATAACTAACCTAGATATTTTTGAAAATAAAGGGCGAAGTTTATTTTTGTTAGTGTTGAACACCATCAAAAATATTCTTCCACTTAACCCTAAAACAGAGAAGTGTTCTAATTTGATATAAAATTTTAAGCTACTTATTGCGAATGCATTCCTCACTGAAAAAAAAAATTATCTAGTCCAGAATTGAATTGTAGAAAGGGAAAGAAAAAAGAAAATTAACTATTGCTATACACACTGCATATAATTTAGGATGACTCCTATGATATGTTTACGCACCTATGTACACTCAAAACACGAGCATCGACAGTTCGGAGTAATCCTACCATAAAGTCGCACTACTCTGCAGGTATAGTACTCATCATAACAGTTTGCTAAGGTAGAGGCGTGGAGTTAAGATACTTGCTTGGCGTGTAGCAGGCGTGTCTCAAACATTGGACCGCACCAGAGGGTCTATTCACTAACAGTGAGAGCTCCTACGAGAGTACACACTAATAAAGTGCGCATGCGGGCCATATCATAATTTGCAATTTCGAGAGAGCTCGCTTGCGCACTTTATAAGTGTGTACTCTCGTAGGAGCTCTCACTGTTAGTGAATAGACCCCCAGGCGATACACTCGTGATCGTCGCGTGCGCGTAGCTAGAGCGACATCGACGCACTTCGCGTCATATCTGTACGCACCTTAACACGACACGTAAGAGTAGTCTTAGAGTGTTTTTAGCTTAGTTCATATGGTTGTGATAACGGTAAAAGGCTCAAAAACGCTTGAAAGGGGAAATAACTATAATACAATTGCTTGGAGAAACTAGAAACAATTTATCTGCCATTGTTTAGCTTACCAGTTTCATAATTATATTGTAATGCGCAACACATAGTTATTTTAATAACGGAAAAATAGTAAAACTCGTAGTATTCCAATTTTTAATGTCTTAACCTTGACAGATAGAACCCACTATAAAATTTGAGTAAAATGCAATATTAAAATTATTTATGAATCTGACATAATGGTGGGTGACTCGTTATTTTGTTGTAAAAATTATTGCTCAACAGAGTCGGGCTGAATCTTATTATTTCTATAAGAACTAAACATTTGTTAATATTTTGTACTTATCCTGAATATTTGCAAAATCGTTGTTTACAAATATATCCCCAGCAAAAATAAGGGAAAAAATAAACAAAATGCAACGCAAAATAATATAGCTAAATAACTAGTAGAAGTTGTCCTGCAAATTTCTTTCTCGCCATTCTCATTTTTTTGTTTCATTTTATAGAACTATTTGCAAAAATAATTAAATAAAAATTAATACCAAATGGGCTAATCCATATCTGTCGATCCGATAAATAACGATTACAGTTGAACTGCTGACTCCTCAGGTTACGTTAATGAATATATTCGTTTGACTTTGGATAGGTACAATAGTTCTTAAATTGTGAAAGTGTTGAATTAAAATAGACAAATAAACAATGGTGGGTATTAATTAAAATAAATAGTGTATTAACGAAAGTGTACAAGATAAGTAGTGTAAATGCGAAAAAAAAAATTCTCAGTATTTTGCGCTTTTATTTCTGTATTGGAGAAGTGTGTTCAATGTAAGGCTCATAAGGATTATATAAACTAGTTAAACGTATTTCATTTTTGGTTTTTTCAAAATATATCTATGGAAGACAATTATTATGAGTCTTAACATTCTGCCCTGTTAAGCATAAAAGTCGTATCTAGCAAAACCAAGATTCTGAGTAATGCGCTATTATTAAAATCGCAAATCCAAAAGCATCCAATTTCTTAAAAATTTTGTTTGTTCCAAAAACCAGTTTTCTGTTCAAAATTTCGGAAATTTGTTTCTGAAACTTGAACTCTACTTCAAACATGACTTTTGCCTAATATCATATTAAGAAAATTAATCCAAAAAGACGCATTTACATAAAACTGGCTAAATTCTTTATTTTAAACAAGAGAAAGACGTACACAGATATCTACTATAAAAAATATTGCTTCGCTAGGTAATGTTTCCCAAAACTCTTTTCCATTTTTAGTTTCGCATTCAAAAAATTCCTTCCCTTCTTTGTCGGTGAAAGAAGATTTTTTAATTAAGGTTTTCTGTTCTCTGTAAAAACTTAATTCAACCAAATTTTAAATATGGTCGCGGGAAAAATTTATTTAATTTGTCTTGAGAGGTCTTCCAGACGAGAAATTGTTTGTTTGCAATTAACTACAATTTTTATTCTGTGCGAAGCAGTTATCGAGATACAATGTCCTTTTTGTCTCGTAGGGATAGGAAAGAGGCATAAAATGTACTTATCGGGTCTTCTTTTGTACGTCCAGCTACTGCTTCATGCCAAAGAACTGCTGTTTTTTCCCAACTGGTACAAAAGCGATGATTCGCGGTGTGAAAATGCCTTCTTTATTGTTCTTTAGTTAAAGATAAATTTGGCTCTGGTACAGGTTAAGTTTTCAAAATTTGAGGTGAACTATGTGTCGTTTCTGCATTTTATCTAATAACAGTGACAATTTTTATAACCACTAATAGTCAATAACATCTAGTTATTTTTTTAATTGTGTCCCTTATGGGGTGGTACCATCATCCGTTTACTGTTCAATTGAGGAAATTTCTGAAAAAAATTCACTGTTAGTACCTAAATTCTGTTAAAAAATTTCAATTCATTTTATTAGCTACAATTATTGGAAAGATAATAAGATACAATTATATCCACTCCATGTAAATGACTGTCGATGGTGAAACTATCTTCAAAAGCTGGTGAAGGATGGGAAACGCTTTCGAATGGATAAATAGAAAATATGTAAAACATAGTAATTTTGATGACAATGCTAACAGAATTTTACTTCGTTCCCAACCTTTCGAACTTAATACAACTAACAATAACATTGTGTTTCAGGATGATCTCATATCTACATGTGATCGACACATCGAATTGTTAAAACATATTATTATGAGTGAATCTTCTAACGAGTACAAAATGTCGTATGTGGATAAGGCAGTTACAACAGGTACGTTTTAAAAATGAAACAGATGATTTATTAAGCATTAATAATAATTTAATTTCTATAAATAGAGGCAGTGTGCGTCTTAAGTCAATTTTTTATGATCGGCAAACTCCAGGGTAACAACTAATTTGACAAGTTAATAAGAGTTTACAATACGTTGTCACTCTATAAATCTATAATCATAATTTTTATCAATGATTATTGAAAGCAAGTTATCATTCATTTTTAATGGGGTCGTTTTCATTTTAAACATCTTGCATAAATAAAATTTCTTATTTAGGTAACAAGTTGAACGTATTTCAAATATTTCTATTTGGACAAAATATGCGGAATAACTTTTCATAATATTTAGTTTTCTCTCAAAGTGTTTTACTTTTGTTTGGGATATATTTCTACAATTGAATTAGCAATTAAATAAACCTATTAAAATCTTGAAATGTATCTTTTTTTTCAGGGCTACTGGATCAATGGAGAGTTTTAAAAAATAAAAGCTCATCCATGGACGAATATAGAAGACTCCGTAAGCAAATATTGGAGTTGAAGTCCTTCATTGTATCTCAAAATTTCACTCGAAGAAAAATTAACATTTCACAACACTGCGGAGTTGAAGATATCTACAATGAAATCGACACTTGCAATGTAAGTACTTACAACAGTAGTATAAATAATTATTTTGGATCAAGATATCTACTTTGAAATTTTAAAAGACCTGATGCCTAATGCTGTTAATTTTAATTTATATGTTATACTTTTTAATATACTGGGATATAGACTCCGATTCACATAAGAAGAAGCCACGTGGAGTTTGTCAACTGTCTTGCGCAGAAATCAAAATAGCTCTTGTTTATCTTTGTCGCCTCGTAACGACCGTTTCATGCCATTGGCGTTAAAAACTATGTTTCATGCCGACAACTATTTTATAATTGACATTTAAGGTTGTGAAATCATTTACTGTCGAATAGTTTTGATTTTTAAATATTTTATGATGTCTAGCTTGTTTATCTGTGAGTGTTGTGAGTTTTATTTGATCTAAAACCATATGCAAACCTGTGTTAAGTACAGTCAAGGCCGACAGAGTCTTAATTTTTGGCAGATTTCATCGAACATCTTGAAAGTATGAATATTTTACCGATACCAAGTATTTTCATATACCTACCAGTGTCTATTGTATGCAAAAATATCTCGAAAAGCTTCGAAGAATTCTCAAATATGTTTTATCTAAACTATACTTATGATAAACAAATTTTTTTAAATTCGAATTTTGTGACCACCTACAAAATGTGAAAACGTTACGCTACTGATTTGAAGTCGAATGTCAATTTTACAATTAGGCAATCCAGAGACCTGTCAAATAAAATTCAATATGGCGACACAGGGCAAACAAATGTGATTTAATACATTGTAGACCGTGGATTTTGGTATACATAAATGTTTATTTTGGAGAAAGGTTCTTTTATTTTGCTTTGGTGTCTCTATACTAATAATAATATATATAATAATAATAATATAATATATATATAATAATATAATATAATTTAGGACCAACTTTGGTTGTGTACCTATACCTATAAGAACATTATTTTTTGTTAGTGGTTTTTAGACTATCAAGAATTATTATTTAATATTTACGGGTAAGTACACACTGACTAAAATATATACAATATTATAATAAAAGTGAAACTGTGAAACGCGCTAAGTAAACTACCTCATAGGTGGCGTGAAAACGTGTGCATATTATGTCGTTTACAAATTTTACAATTATTTGACTCGTTATATCTCAGAAACAGTGGCTCTGAGAAAAATAAGTAATTGTACATTTTTTATAGAGAATTTTATTCTACAATTTTTGTCTGGGACAATTTTATGATAAAACTCACCGTTTTACTGAAAATCGCGAAAAAACAATTTTTTTCGAGACTTTTGACCTTTGACCAGGAATAAAATTTATTCCAAGCGCCGAAATGATGAGGAACTTTCAGGTGTTATTTTTAGGTATATTTTAAACAATAACACGCACTTTCAGCTTGCTGGGAATTTATATACTTTCAAATGTCTAGATTGGCCGGATTACATAATCTATTTTGGAATAATAAAACTAGGAGCCATAAAAACATTAAATAATGATAAAAAAATGTTATACTTGTCTATTATGATCATACACTGATTATAAATACGTATAAATACCAGCGATGACATATTATAGTACAGTCCAATTAGCAAGAGGTTATATACTGTAGAGTATGCACTCTTTGGTTGGTGTTTTGTGTATATAGGTTTAAAAAAAAGGTTAAAGGCGATTCAAAACATATATATAAAAAACCATCAAAGATATACAAACTATAGTACCATCATATAAATGCTGCCACAGATTACCATCTGTGGTGCTGTTAAAAAAAGTCAAATTTGTCGAGTAAAAGTCGATTCTAATCGACATTGAAGTCTTTAAACTCGATTCTAAAAAAGTCAATTTTTTCAGAAAAAAAAATCGATTCCTGACCAAAGTCAGTCCATACCTATTCGGTAGATAGAAATAGAAACGGCTGAAAGGTTCTTTCTATATACATATATAGGTACATACTCCTCCGGTTTAGCTATTCCAGAATTATGTTCCCAGAGCTTCCGGGCGGATGATATCCACCTTGTACTGACGAGGCGCAAATACGCCGAAACCGGTATACAAGTGATACTGTCTCTTTTAATTACAAACCAGAATAGTTGGTTAAATCTTGCAGATAAACCAACCCCGTTTAACTTAGAAGTGTAATTCAATGTTCTTCGTGGCATATATCCAGGGAAGTATTTGTCTCCTCTTTGAAAAGTAATTCTACATAGAATCGGCTATTCTAATTGGCAAACATCGGCATAATGTGGACGCACCTTTACAGAGTACGCGTGCTGATAGTCAACTATCGATTTTATTCGCATACTTAGCTTGCGTCGCTATCTAGCGGAATATAGTTGCATTATACTGGAAATCATTCTACCTGTGCGTAGAAAACGCAGAATAATACTGATTCCTCCTTATGACTTCGACGCATATTTTAATATTTTGCTGGTAGATGTCGACAGCAACTTCTACTTTTTAGATTATCTCTATATGAAATAGGTATAAACCATGGTTAATGTTATTTAAAATTTATGGGGTGGTTATTGTATATGTCTGATAATCAAATAGATTGTCCGTTGTGTTAGTTTTATACTGTGTGGATGTAATGAATGAATGGTGTGTGGAAGGACCTCTGAATAGGTGGTGTTGCTGGTCACTCGGTGGGTCATCTTACAGGAATAAAACAACTACCTGTAGCACTGGGACACGTTCTGTTTATTACTTTAACTAACTATTATACATTAAACTACTTATTACTAACACTAATATTATTAGTAATGGTAATCATAATTATAATGAGAATCGATAATTAGAATGCCTCTTAAAACACTATCGTTGGCATATTTATACGACGAGTTAAGTTCATCATAAGTAAATATAAATAATACTATTTATGTTTATTTCACGCTCTGAACTTGACTTCGTTCGTGCAACCTTCCTAATTCTTATTTATATAACGATTCATGATTTATTGGAATAAGCTTCAAGGGAATTTATGTCTTTTAATTAAATATTATTAAAACTTATTGTTTTGACCAAAAGGCATCACACCTTCCCCTTTTACAAAAAGAATAAATTCCGTTGAACTTCCTTTCCCCCTAATGAAATGAATTTACAAATCTCCTAAAAATAAATGATTATTAAATAATGTCATTAACCTACGGTTACATAATATATTTATAAACTAATGTATGTCCATTGTCTTTAAAAATTGTTTACGATAACTTAGTTGTTTGTCGTGTTTATTTATGTTCCCTTAATGTTTTTAGTACTTATTATCCGAATTTATTTAAACTATCACTAATTGCTTAGGGTGTTTGTTATGACACTATTCATAATTGTTTGTAAACACACTCGCACTTTTGATTCTACACCTTTACAATTTTTAAGTCATTTTACAGTAAGGGTATAGTCTGTTTTTGTGTATTTCTGTCATCACACCTGATTCTAATTTGATTTTACAGTTAACCTCACTCACCTCTGTGAGTGTAAATGGACCTATATATTGAGATTCAAATTTGGTTCTATTTTCCCTCTTTACTAAAACTAAATCCCCTATTTTAAAATCAACTGGATTAGCAACCTTACTATTTTGACTTTGTCTTCTCAGTTTATATTTGGGTAAATATTTCTCTATATTATAGCATGGCCCTTCCACACCTATAATCTACCAAGTATCCATCGACGATACATTCATTACATGGCGATCCTGCAAACAATTGGAATTCTGTGAAACATGGGTGGTAAAGCGACAAAACAAGAGGTCCAGGAAAATGGTGTGGTCAACAGTAATTTTATAGTCCAACAAGAGAAAATGGAAGCAGATCCTGGCAGGATCGCCATGTAATGAATGTATCGTCGATGAATACTTCGTAGATTATAGGTGTGGAAGGGCCTCTGAATAGGTGGTGTTGCTGGTGGGTCATCTCACAGGAATAAAACAACTACCTGTAGCACTGGGACACGTGCTGTTTATTAATTTCACTTACCATTATACATTAAACTACTTATTACTAACACTAATATTAATAGTAATGGTAATCATAATTATAATGAGAATCGATAATTAGAATGCCTCTTAAAACACTATCGTTAGCATATTTATACGACGAGTCAAGTTTATCATAAGTAAATATAAATAATACTATTTATGTTTATTTCACGCTCTGAACTTGACTTCGTACGTGCAACCTTCCTAATTCTTATTTATATAACGATTCATGATTTATTGGAATTAGCCTCAAGGGAATTTATGTCTTTTAATTCAATATTATTGAAACTTATTGTTTTGACCAAAAGGCATCACATGGGTAAAATTTTGTCAAGTTGGTTTATAACTAATCAACAACTTACTGAAAATAAAGATTACATACAGGGAGTATATTTATAACATGATATTTCACTTTTACATACAAAACGGTAAACAATATTATGATATAATGGCACAAGAGGATGGGTTTATTTTTAACAGATTTATATTCACTGGTAAAATTAATATTTCTTTATTAGTATTCTGGGGCTTAATTTTATAATAATAATCTTTAATTTAATCAAAACCTACAATATACTAATGAAAAAAAAAAATTGCATCAACAAATGTAATAAGCATACCAAATTTACAAACGTAAATTTCATTTTTGAATTAACTTATCCAGAGCTTAGAGTTTGCTAGTAATAATAAGTAAACTTTTTTGACAATACATTTAGTTAATTAACTCTGTCAAGCTGGTTTTATATTAGCAATTTATTTAAGATAATAGCATTTTTATGACATCAAATTGATCAACAAATGTAAGTAGCATTCAAAGTTTAAAATAAAATTGAACAGATAGTAATCATTAATTAAAATAAAATAATTGATTTACTAAATTTAATATGTACTTTAATACTTTTTAATATAGGTAATAACCCCCAGTTTCCATAAAATAATCCGAGTTCGCTTCAGTTCCTTGATTTTTCAACTTTAGTAGGTAGTTTGGTGAACACATGTACCTATACATTTTGAAGGTTGAACGATAAAACTTCAATCTACACTTGTCTAGAACCAGGCAAACATAAGAATATCCCACTGTTTGGCAACAGTCTACTACTCACAATGACAGATGCGTTTTTAAATTTTTCACATAATTATAAATAATACAGACTCTTGTTTAGCAAAATGCGATAGTGATAATTTAATGGTAATATTTTTACCAAAACCGCCATTCATCACTTGTAAATATATTGTTGTGCATGTGTACTGATTCTTCGTAAAACTGTTGCCATATTAGCGGAGCTTTCTAAAGTTTGTCAGGGTATATATACTTAGGTTTATGTACTTAAGTGCTCTTTATCGGTATATAGAACTGATGACTAGCTTTGCTGTACTCTTTATGTTGTTCATATCATTGTCAGAATAATATTAATTGAAAGTGAATTTGCCTTAAAGTTATTATTTGCCTGGATATTTATCTTTTTTAGTTCTGTTTAAATAAATATTTTAACATATTTTTTTCTAAATATCCAAAATTTAAGTGAAATATGAATGTAAGTACCTACTAAATTTTTTTAAATATTGTTGTGAGAATCACTGACACCTAAAAAATCTATTTTGCCTCCTCAGTTCATGAGTAAAGTTTCAGAGACTAGTAGTTCCTTTCGTCCTTTTTATTAGATGTTTCACTATAGCTGTGGACATAGAAGATCTGACTATTGGGAAGAGTTTTAACAGGGATCCTAATGGGACATTGTCACCTAAGCGGGCACTTGAAAGAACTCAAAATAGTGAAAAAAGGATATATATTATGTGGCATGGAAGAAAAAACCTCCGTCCACATACACATACACATTGCACAACAATTCAAAATCATAGGGCACAGCACTTAGGATGATATTATTGGATAGAAGAAGGACATTTACCTAAAGCCTGCAGATATCTTGAAATTCTTCCAGGAAATAGGACTAAACTACTAGTATATGAGACTTTCCTCGGGAACTAAGTAGAAATAAGGGAACACAATAGATCTTGTAGGTCTCAGTGAATGTCACCCCAAAATATATAACTATTGTTACGAGCTCAGTGATTCAGAAGCCGGTCCTGTCGTGAACTATAAATTTTGGCGAATGCGACCTTTCTAGAAGATTCCATAACAGAGTAATGCGATGGTTTATTCCCGATTGCTCTGGAAGCTTCGCATAGGTAGAAGGTGGTAAATTCAAGAAGGTCTAGAGTTGCGAAGGACTATATATACGCGGACTTTTGAGTAAGTCAAACAGTTTTTCAGTACCTATACAGTGAATCGGTAAACAGTTTCAGTATACAGTGAGTGAACAGATAGTGAATTAGTGAAAATTTAAGTGTTGAAGATAAATCAGGACAATTATTATACCGAGTGTAGATAAATTAGTAGACAGTAGTGTGTATAAATTAAGTTTATTATAGTGTGTAAGTATTTCTTCAATAAACCAATTAGCCATAGTGGGTATATAACTTTATCCCACGGTAAAAACTGTTTAAATGAATAAGAAAAACATTACAATATATACATACATGGCTGTGGACATCCACCTCAGGATCCTTGGCCTTCCAAGCTTCTGCACAGTACTAGAGCCATTTTTTCTTTATGTTATATCCGCCTTTTGTGTTTGTTACATAGGAGTTTACTATCTATTGTCAGAATTAGATAATTGACTTTTTGTCTCCATTCAACCTCTTTTCGATCAAATTCAACGGTTTTGAGGCAGTTTTATTTTTTAAGTGAAGGCCATAAAGCTGGTTTTGGTGTGGTTGATCGTCCAGTAGCCGATATAAGTCCATTTGAAAGTGTTCCGTTTGTTCCAGGTAACGCATTCGTCTTTCCGAAAATAGTTTTCCTCATTTTATGCGAGTGGAACCTCTTCTCGACTGGTTCCTTAAAATGTAGAAATATGTTCATAGTATATATGAGCCTTTTGTTACTATATACGTGGCTGATTGTACTGTTGAGGATTTATTCGCAGAAAATAAGTTTCTGGTTTACTCACTTTGGGTGTATGATATCCATATATTATCCGTATGTTAAAGTAATTTTTCATTTTATGCCAACATGTTTTATAATCGATCGAATAATAGACACCCTCTATGAAGGAACACTCGCCCTTTCCATGCCATCCAGCTGTAAATAAGAAAATTCGTCCACTCCGAGAAAATATTTGAAATGCAAGCGTCTTTCACTTTATGCTTTTCAGGAAATAGCTGCAGACGCTTGCAACAGACAGAGTAAGTCTGCCTTAGGGTAAATAGGAGTCCCCAAGGAGTAGTGAAATGCCCTTAGGTTCAAGTAACAGTTCTTAGATGGTCATCTTTACATGCCTGGCTCGAGACGTTCACTTCGGCATGTATATAAATTACTCAAGTTTATGATCGTAGACCGCACCACAACCTCATTTTAGTATTGACAAACTCTTACTAATTCAAACCTATAAGGGAGAATTGACCACATCACGTCTGAGAGCCAAGGGTTACTTCCGAACTCTTTTTGAATAAAGATGAATTAACGCGAAAGTTTTTGATATTTAAAAAAAAGATATAAACAGTTATTAACAGAATGGTTTATATTTAAAATATATATTATCAAAAAATTCATTTTTCCTAAAATGATATTAACATCATTTAGGTAACCAATAACCTGTCTTGCCACGTGGGGACGAGCGTTGTCCTGCATGAACAAAAAATTAGGCCCAACAAATGGAGCAAAAGGCATTACATGTTTGACAATAATGTTATCTAAGTAATATTGGGCATTCATAGACCTCGTACGTATAGGGACTAATTCCGTATGAGCATCGAAGCAAATTCCTCCCCAAAACATTTTAGAGCCACCACCAAAAGGTACTTTAGGAAAGATATTACAGCTAGCAAACCTTTCTCCTCGTCTTCGCCAGACACGCTCACGTCCATCTGGAGCTTTAAGGCTAACTCTGGTTTCATCGGAGAACATAACCCGTTTCCAATCATTGATGGTCCAATTCTGAAGTAGTCTTGCAAAATTAAATCTTTGAACTTTGCGTTCTCTGGTAAGCAAGGGCTTTTTGGCTGGTCTTCTATTGCTCAATTCTGCTTCATGTAAACGTCTTCTAACCGTGCGAGATGATATAGCGACGTTGCGAACATCCGCTAATTCATTTTTTAACAGATTGCTGGTAACTGTCCTGTCTCTGAGAGCACGTTGTCTCAAAAAACGATCATCAATTTGATAAGTGCAACGTTTTCGCCCTTGTCCTGTTCTTCGAAGGTACGAGCCTGTTTCATTATGACATCTCACTACGCGACTGATACTGGAATGATGTCTTCCTAATAAACCAGCAACATGTCGCATTGAATATCCTTCATCCAGAAGAGTCGATGCTCGCACTGCCTCCTCTATCGACAAATTTCTTTGGCGGTTCATTTTTCTTACTTGTTTTACTCGCAAATGAACTTCCAAACATGCATATGATAGAAACAATTACAAACAAACGCTTGCTTCTTACAGAAATTTTGTTTTAATCAACACTTTTTAAAAAAAAATTAACACAGATTCACTCTAAAACGAAGTTTAATATGAATTACTGTCAAAACAAGGTATTATGTGACACTAGCTAGTTTAAATAACATCTGTCAGTATCAAGCACGGTCCATAGCCTACTTGTCGTACACTAAGTTAACAATAAATAAAGATTATTGAGAAAAATATGAGTGGTGCGTTAATTTTGTCCAGGAGTTTAGATATGCTAAAGAACTATTATTTGGGATTTGACCAATATCGCCTCTTTTTTATTCATGAATATATTATTTTCCATTCATTGACTAGGTGTTAATTAAAATTTATTGAATTATTATTATTATTATTATTGTTATTATTATTATTATTATATTATTTTTGTAATATGGGCATCAACTACTTAGAATTATTATTATTATTATTGGGTATCACAAATGATTTATTTTCCGTTTCTAATTTCTTTGTTTATAAATTCTATCGGGTAAATGTTATTGCTTAAAACTAAATTGAGTAAATTTTTATCCTTCGCAGATCCCCATCCTAACTAGACTATAATATTATCAAAATGTTTTCACCAAAAAAATGCGGTTGTAAATAACACTGATCATAACTAATTTTTTTTTGGAAGTATATTAAAGTATATTATTGTTATAGAAACTATTAGAGAATCTCTCAGAACATGGTTCAAACCTAGCATCCCTCAACGCTTTGGTTCATCGATACTCATTAGATAATCAAGATTCCGAAGAATTTAGTGGAGCTACTTTGAAAACAGAAATTTCAGAATTGTACGAACTATTCGACAATGCACGAACTTGGTGAGTAATTTTTTTTCGTAGCTGACAGATACTTCATTGAAAATCTTAACCCCATCGAGTGTGAACAATCGATTTTACGACTTTTTCTTAAACAAGAAATATCTGAATATAATTAGTCACTTTTGAGCTCAGTTTTTAAGAAAACTGACGAAGCACACTTCTCTTTGTTTTGTTTACTTTTATTATTATCTAATTTCTTTTTAAATTTTTTCCAATTAGAATATTAACTGCTAGACCACCCGAGCCCAGGGGAGGCAAATTTTTCATATGATTATTAGGTACACAGTGGAAAAATAAAAAATATGCAAAATGCAAATGCAACTCTAATAACAAAAATATGTTAGATAGGGATGTATAAAACTGTACTGATTATATTTTGTTTTGTCCAAGAGCTGACCGCAAAAAATCTAGTCTATCGTTGAACAGCATAGAATATATACCAACAGTAAACATTAGAAAAATCCTTCAATGCCTCGGCAACAGCTTAAAATTAAATCAAATTAAAATTCTTCTTCAATTTATTTTCATGGTTAACAAAAGATCACCAATTATATACAGTGTGGAAACCACTTATGGAATTCTTGTAATTATTTTAAAAAATTATAAAAAATGCCGATACACGTCAACTTGAAATATTGGTACTTTTATAAATTAGCTAAATATGGATTCATCAAAAATCTAAACTAACTAATTATTAGACGTATTTGTATTTTAAACAAAACCTGCTACGCCCATGAATTTTATCATAAATACCTAAAAATTGCCTAAAAACGCCAATAATTAGACAAAATCGGTAAATAATGTGGATTGTTTTCTATTCTGTCAGTTGTTAATGTGTTGACAGTTTATACTGAAAAAGTAAAATCTTTGTCAAACACTCTTTCCTTGTTGACATAACAATGAAATATTCAACTGAGACTCACCGAATTGAGATTTTATTGATGATCGGGTACGGGGATAACTGCAGAAGTCAAGTTGAAGTGGCAAACTTATTTAATCACACGTATCCCAAATTGCCTAATATTTCAGAAAGTACTGTGTCTAAAATTCATGCACAATTCAGAGAACTTGGATATGTCAAACCATTGAAAAGAAGAGAATCCAACTTCAAGTATACGTCAAATTGCCCGTGAAAATAATGTTAGTCATACAACTGTTCTAAGATGTCTTCATAAAGAAAAACTTCATCCCTACAAATTAACTTTTGTGCAGGAGTTAACAGAAGACGATCCAGATCGTAGAATGAATTTCTGCGAAAGATTGATGAATAAGCTGAACAGAAATGAGATAGCTCTTGGTACCATTCTTTTTTCTGACGAATCAACATTCACATTGAATGGAGAGGTAAACCGACAGAACTGTAGATATTGCTCAGCAGAGAATCTTAATTGGATGCGTGAGACACGTACTCAGTACCCTCAAAAGGTGAACGTTTGGGCCGGTATCATAGGCGACCATATTATTGGTCCTATATTTATAGATGGAAATTTGACAGCTGAAAAATATTTAAATATGCTTAGAAATAAAGTTAGTTATTCCTGCGTTGGCAAACTTATATCCCAACGCAATAGATCCTAGTTTACCGAATGAAAATGTTTGGTTCCAGCAAGACGGGGCAACACCCCATTATGCTTTAATGATAAGAACTTATTTAGATGAAATCTTCCCCAATAAATGGATTGGACGAAGAGGTACTATTGAGTGGCCAGCTAGATCGCCAGACCCTACGCCGTTAGATTTTTTTCTGTGGGGTTATCTCAAGCACAAAGTATATGCAACACAACCAACTAGCATTGTAGACCTCAAAGACAGGATAAACTACAGAAATACGGAATATTTCACCTCAAACTTTAAACAAAGTTAAGGAGGAGTTCTATAGGAGATTGTGCTATTGCCAACAACTAGGAGGAGAACATTTTTAGCATTTATTTTAATGTATTAAAATCAAATACATCAGGTATTTTATGTACTTATGTGTTTAATAACTGTAAACTCAAAACCCAATACACAAAAGCCATGATCAACCAATTGAATAATTCTAATGTCCACTGTGGGTACTAAAATTTAAAATATATTTTATTGGGTAGGTATAAATATTGATAGACTAGATCTTTTGCAGCCAGCTATTGGAATATTAGTTTCTGTGTTAGTCGTTCAAATGTCTCACTGATTTTCCCCACTATTACGGCACCCCTGTATCAGTTAAACATAGTAGTCGAACCATTATTACTTTTGATGTCTACGCTCTTAAAAAATGGACTAAGGGGCGCACCATACAATTCAATATATCTTTTCCAGTGTTACTGATGAATTATGCCAACTAAAAAGCCTGTTGCCGGTGTGGAGAACACTGGAATCGAGGTTGGAACAACTCCAGAACGATCTGAAAAAGGACGAGAAAACTATTCAAGTCCTCGACTCCTGTTTATCAAATGGAACATTTGCCGATCAAACAGCTGCTTCTGTTCGAGAGGTTGCGAAGTTGTTATCAGAAACCACGTCATCAGTAAGTATCATTGAAATTTTTCAAATATTTTTTCAAACGAGCTCAAGGTAACAATGAATCAAGTAAAATTGTAGAAAAAGCATTTAAAACAATGAAACACATATTATAGAATATAAAAATAGAAAGGCCTTTTTTCGAGAGCTCAACTTAATTACAGATTAACATATTGGGGTATTGATCAATTAGTCAAAATATATATCTCTATCTTAATGTGTAATGTTTTAGATGCCGGAAAACGTTTAGACTCTCTTAATTGGTCATATTTATTGCGTCACATTCATTTTAGTTTTAAACAGTACGGTATATAATTATTTGACAGTGCATCCCTTTACGCCAGTGATTATCAAGTTTGAAGCCTGTTTGGGAAATAGTGAGTGACAAAAAAATATGAGGAACATTGAGTTGGCACAAATCACTAACAATTTGAAACCCATAAGAATTTTTTAACATATGATCCCAAAAAGTATGGACCAATAAAATATTTTTTGAAATTTTTGTTTTTTGTTTCAAGGCCAAAAATGGTTACCATTTAGCATAGAGTGTTTGAAAAAAGAAAAAATATATTTTCTAGGACTTGAAAAATGTATTATGTAATACTTTTCGTGCGGAGTTACGTTACTTTTTATAAACACTGTATAATAGCTACAATCTTACCTCTAAAATAATTGGTCCTTAATAAATTACTAAAACGTTATAAAACATTCATTTTGAATAACTTCGTATAAGGAAATTTAAAATATTAGAATACATGGACTGGTATATACTTACGGTGATTTTCCTGTATATTACAAAAGAGTTGCCAAACAATGATGGCTGAGAGTTGTGTGTGCGAGTGCGATGCGGGTATGCGACGACGCGCGAATAGGTTCTGACCAACGTAATGCTGCTGTTTCCGGATCGTTAATAGTCTTTATTTCAGTTTCTGGTCACGTATCCAGAATGTTCTACGGAATCAGCGTAAAAATACAAATTTAATATCGGATCGTAGGAGCTCACTTAGGCCCCGAGGTCAAGCAATGCCTAGAGCCTACACGGGATATACCCAGATTATTACTGACGATTTCACTAGGACCTTCCGAACACAAATATTTATGTACGACCTTCCAATATGAGAGTTAAACACACTAAAACTATGCTGGCTAAAGTTCCGATCAACTAAAATAAGAATTATAATTGATATTATTGTTTAGCTAATAATCATATATTCGTAAAGTATGGAATCAAGATAAAAATAAAGAACTATAGAAAAAGCTGAAGCACATGGATTTTTGATTTTAATGTCCTACATTTTATATCAAAACTTTATTATACGGGGTAGTACACATTAATGTGATGATGTCATCGGAAATTTTTTTAAATGTTACAATGTTATAAAGATTGCGAAAAAGTTTAATTGGTCATACTATTCACACAAGTGCGACAAGGATCATATGAACAGCACTACTTGTAAGAGAAAGACAAGAATTGTTCTATGTGTGAAGCTCACCTGAAGATCAGTCTCCTCTACCAAAACACAACGGTAAAATTAAAAGTAAAAAGAGCAATGAACACACGGTCACCTGTTTTGGTAGAGAGGACTAATCTCATTGTGAGTTTTACCCATAGAATGTTCATATTATCTTTGTCGTACTTGTGTAAATCGCATGACCTATTACGCTTTTTCGCAATCTGTAGCAATACTACAAACTAAAGGATCTTGAGTGATAGGTATAGGTAAGCGGTATTGGCAAATATCCAGTAGTTTTGTCAAAAAATGTGATTTTTAACACCCTTCCTGTGAAGTACTTAAGACACTAGGTATATAATATTTTTGGAATCAAAAAATTTTGAAAATATACAAAATGGAAAGGTTTTTACATTTAAAAAAATATCCGTTGACCTCAACACAGTAATGTGTATCACCCTGTATGATGAAATTTTCAGGTAAAGTGTAGGACATTAAAATTTTTTTAAAAATGCTTTTCGTTTTGGAAATATCAAATTTATTTCATTATTTAGGGAATATATCTAGTACATCAACTGGTACATCAACTACTCTTGTCTTTAGTAAATTATTTAAAAATTTTGAAATGGAATTCATTTGATAGATCACATCCGTATTGATAATTTTGTGGCATCAAGAATTAGCTCTTTCGTTTTATCTAGGTTTTCTAAAAATATCAACAATTTATCTTGCTTTTAAAATATCAAATTGTTATATTATTTTTGGAAACCCTACAGTTTAAATTTCTTATGAAAAAGTAGATAATTTCATTAATTTTTAAAGTAATGTTCACGACAAAGTAACACTCCGATGTTCGGAGCATTAGTCGCAGTCTCTTAAGGATTCAACCTTAACAAGTGGGAGTTTCGCTACGGTCTTTGTTGTCCTTCGAATTCCCAAGTTTATAAAGGGCCTACCGGACAATATTTTTCAATCAATTGGACCGGATTCTGTAGAGGAAAAAAATAATTCCCTGGAAAGTTGTAAAAAATCTAGAAAAGTATTCGACGCTATATCGCACCATTTTGCGCGTATTTTCCACGTTAAAAGAAATTCTGAAGGCAACTCTCCACACAATTTTGAACAAAGGTATGATTCATAAAGTATTATGAACCAGAGACGAATTTTTTTTGGAAACTAGGAAAAAAGTATTTTGAATTTTTGTTTATAAATAAACATTGGTACTTATCACCAGTAATATTTAAGTTATTACAGATTCTAGTGATAATTGAATTTTTTATCGTACATCAGGACAACGAACATTAACAAAACAAGAAGGGTCACTCTCAGTCGGAACTTTCATGTCCAGCTTACACAAGCGCGCCGACGATTTCGACAAATTCGTGGATCCGTGCACGTGCTCGTGCTTATACGAATTTGATGCAAACCGCTGGCGATTAAAACGAATAAACTTTCACTTACCAGGGTGATTTAAAAACATCTAGCAATAATTGTTATTGTAACCTATTCCGCTTAGTGGAAATTAAAATAAAAAAGGGAATATCGTCAGGATATTTAATTGGTGAATCTAAACATAATTATAAAAAGAACTGGTACCTAGCAGAAATGAAGGGAAAAATGAAAGTTACATCAAAAAGTAATAATGTAGTAAGCTACAGATGAGACTAGTAGGTATAAAAATTAACAATAAAATGTTTGCCAATGCCAACTTAAATAGGTATTCTAATATAAAATGTATACAGGTCATTACAGGTGGTTTCAAATCCGAGGCCATCAAAGATTACCAACTTACCTAACAGTTAGGTACTGGGAAAAATAATTATCGCGATTCGAAAATTGAGAGAATCGATACACGAACCATCCAAAACCAAAAGCGTTTAACAATATGAGTTAAAATCTATGAATTTTGAAATTGAATAGCCCGTTAACAACTCAATTAAAAAAATTGTATATAAGTAAGTGTTGTGAAGTAAAATATACCTGCCGGTTTTCAAAGATGTTTTAAGATATTTAATTTTATGTTAGGTTTCATTGATTGTTTCGAAGAATATCTATTTTTTATATCCCGGTTCGCAAATTTAATTGTAAAATAAATCCGCAGCCTAATATATAGGTTTAAAAAATATTTATGAGGATACTCTAAGGATGTGTACATAGTAAATTTTCATATAATTTTCTAAGGGTCGCTCCAACGTTCTCGTAACAATTAATTTTATTAAAATTTTCAACAAAGATTATTTCTAGTTGTTTAACATATTCTACAATATTACTAGGAGGTACATTAAGACCAGTCACGTAGCTATAGCTTTTTCATGGGGGGGGTTTTGGTTTTTTCCATCTGATAGGTTCAGAAGGAGAAAGCTTTATTGAAGGCGCCGCCAAAGGCAAAAAAAATCGAGTGCCACGCATTAAGGCAATTTTTCAAGTAAAAGAAATAATGTTAAGTTTTTTTTTTAATTCTTTGTTTGACTTGGCTACATCTAAAAGTATTTTTAAACATCGTTTTTCGTTTCGCTCCCTTCTGCTGAAAGGGTTATAACCATGTATATATATTTTTTTTTTGAAGGAGCTGTCTCTTCGTCGGCACCACCTCAGCCACTTGGGCGTATTGTGGATTCTCCTAATGTTCTGACTACCCAATAAACATTTTCATTTATATAATAGTAACCGTAAAGTTATCAGCACTATTTTATAAAACCGTAATTTATATAAGCTAAGCATAGTAATATTTCTGTAACCCTTATAAACCCTTTACAACACTTAAATGGAGCAATTTGTAAGAGTTGCGAACACCTTTCTTGAGTAACGTTATAAAACCTATAGGTCTATAACTAATAGTTACAGAAATATTTCCGGTACCTTTATAAAACTTGCTATAAAACGTATTCTAGGAAGAGGATGGAATTATATTTAGTTTTATTACTGACTTGGTTACTCTTATAAACTTTTCCCATAGAGTTGTTGGTAACCTTACCATTACTTAATTATTTCTTTGTCAAGTAGTCATCTGTCACATTTCCAATATGTGTTTTCTCTTTTTAGCATAGATTGGTTATTATATTACGTTTCTTTTTGTTAATTTCACAATTTTAAACATCAGACAGTATAGTAAATCCTTTTTGTCTCCATGTTTTTATATATTATGATATTATTATGCACTTTAATACTTTTCACATCATGTCCAGACATACAGTTAGACCAAAATTATATTGCCAATCATTTTTCACTGTAAATGCTAGCAAGGCATTTCTGAAAAATTCATTGGCCTTCCAAATATGTATGATTAAGAAAATTATTATTGAATTTAAAAAAATAATTATATTGATTTTTCAAAATTTGTTTATAAAACGGAATCAATCACATGTTCTTAACATATAATGTAAAATAAGAGTTCAATATGAAGTCAGTTTTCCAAAATTATGTTGAATATTTAATTTTTTATTCCTGTTTATATCTGCGTTTCTGGAAATTATCATGGCGGATAGAACAAACACCCTTATAAAAATTAGTTACCACAAAATTACTATCGGTAACACTATAAACACATATCCAGAAGTGGTGATTCTATAAAACTTTATAACTACTATAAATCCTTAAGTGTTAGTTGAATGTCACAGCACACCACAAGTGTAGGTTAGAGAACTATTGGTGGTGATATTCAACGGTGAAGAAGAAAAAGAAGACGAACTTAACCTCGAAAAGCTGTGTTTACTTTACTTTCCTCTCTGTGTGTTGGTGTTGGAGCCAGACAAATGTTCAAAATTGTGCAAACAAGAGAACTAGGGCGAAAAGTCCCATCATTAACAATTGTACCATCGGCATGGGAAAGAGACGGAACGTTATTTTGGCCTCCAACCAAGAAGAGGAGTCTACTTTCGAAACTACTTCGTGACGGAAATTCAAGACCTGAAACAGATTGGGTACCACAGCCCTGCCTAAAAAAGAGGCATACTTTTTTGTCATACCAAGCAGCCGATTTGGAGTTGAGTGTGATGATGCAACAAAGTGATAGTGAGATGGAAGCTGCTCTGCCATCACTACCTGAAAAAAGACTAGACAGTCGACAGAGGAAAGAAACTATTCTGCAAAAACGCCTAGAAACTTTCCGGCAAAATGTACTGCTGTACTTGATTTTTTTTTCAGCTATTGATCATAGTTATATTCACAATAATAATGTACCTATACACAGAGTTGATTCAGACCACTACTATTTGAGGTTAACTTATTACTGAGAAGTGAGAACACAAAGAGCAGATAACCTCAGTTACCCAAAGTTTCATAACGTATTTATTAAATAGCTTGTTACTAAAAGTTTCATAACGTATTTATAAAAGAGCTTTAGTATCTAAAGTTTTAAAACGGCAAACAACGATGCTATTATAAAACTCAGAAACCATTAGTTTTATTACGGAAGTAACGGCAAACCTTATATAAATTTGTTATATAAATTGAGGTAACTATTACTTCAAGTTTTATAACACAGTTATATAAATAGTTACAACACTTCATTATAAATCTAGAACTCACAGTAATGGCATAAAACCCTGATAAACCTGATTTACTATAAGTGTTGCGATAAAACTTCAAAGCATTTCCTTATATAATTGTGTAACCTTTATAAATACTTTATAAAAATATCAGTTACTATAAGTCACGAAAATTGTTTATTGGGTACAGCCTATTCAGCCAATCCGT
Organism: Galerucella pusilla; assembly: GCA_910591695.1. Classification (NCBI taxonomy): domain Eukaryota; kingdom Metazoa; phylum Arthropoda; class Insecta; order Coleoptera; family Chrysomelidae; genus Galerucella; species Galerucella pusilla. The sequence continues at coordinate 96,716 of CAJUYI010000424.1, forward strand.
TCCCTGTATTAGCTCATACAGGTTCTTTACTGGTTGGTTGTAGAAGTCTTCTGGAGTCATTTGGGGTCTTTCATATAGTTTTTGCCTCCTGTGGTCCAGCGAATCACAGTTGCATAATATGTGCAGAGCTGTTTCGGTGTCCTTTTTGCATCTCCTGTATGTGAGGTCTCCGTTATACAGTCCTATTTTGTTTAGGTGCTCCTTTGTGGAAAAGTGTTCCGTAAGGAGCAGTTCTTTTGCTACTTTTTCTGATGGTTTTATCATAAATTTCTTCCCATGTGTTTGCCTGGGCGTATTCTTCCAGTGTTTTTTGTGTTGTTCTTTTACCCACCCTTTTAACCATGACCTAGTGAAGCATCTGGGGATGCCCACAGATGGATCGGGTCCGTTCATCAGTGTTGACGATCCTGCTCTTGCAAATTCGTCAGCTTTTTCATTGCCAGCGATTCCTTTGTGAACTGGTACCCACTCCAGTGTTACACTGTTCCGAGTCGCCAGTCTTCTAAGTTCTTCGCCGCATTCCCATACCAGCCGAGATGTTACCTGTATATTAATTTGGGAGCACCTATTTAAAAAAATGATAGATGATTGAAAATTGAAGCTTTTATTAAATCAGAAACCTAATCTCACAAAAGTAAATTTAACCTTTCTTCTTTCAGCTAAGTTATTCACAATTGTTGAGGAATCTATTTCTATTGCCACATCCCGATGAATACTCATAAGCGCTAATCCTGTA
>CAJUYI010000424.1:102451-160347 GCA_910591695.1 Galerucella pusilla
AAAAAGCTACTGTGTTAGCGAAACGCGTCACAACTTTAAGTTTAATATAATGTAGATTTTAACAAATTAAATCGTATTATTGACTCATTGTTTATAAAGTGTTGAATCCATATTTCAAATAAATCTGTCATACAGCCTGATTCATTATGCAGTTATAAAGTTCTCACAGGAGCCCCGTCGTAAAACAATGCATTGAATATTTCCGGGATAAAATAATACCTGGTGGTACATAGGTTCCACCGCTACCCAGTCAGGCCATCACGGTTTTGTGAACACCTCTCTCAGCATTTGTTATAACGCTTAATTCACTTAATTCATATCCATTTTGTTTTTGTTATTTACTCTACGTCGCAGTTCTACTGTAGGGACATTATAATATTACCTATAATAACATAGGTTTACCTATATAGGTTTACCTATAATGACATAGGTTTACTGGTATGTCATTTTGCCCATTTCATTGGAATCTTAAACTTTTATGAATAAAAACTTGAAAATAACAACAACAAAAAACAACTTTAACAGTGAATAGTTTATAAAGAATCACAAAACAGGCGGTTAACCTTAAAACTAATAAAATACATTTACTTAAAGCAAATGGCCGAAAACTTCATTGAGAGGGCCAATATAAATGTTACTTATAGCAGAAAAGCAGAGTTGTAAGTACTATAAATTTTCGGTAAAAGTAAAAATTCATTTTGCCCGTTTATATCATTTTACCTGGCTTTTCCTTAAATATATTTATACATGTACGTAAGTTATCACATGATCTCTCGAATGTAGGTTGAAATATTTTCGTAAATATAATACGGTTATCTCTATACTGCAGAAGTTTTTCATGATTGTTGTTTGAAGAAATAGTATAATGTGAACCCCTTCAAAAAAGAAAGAAAATGTGGAACAGAAATGTTAGTACGGTGAGTAATTATATGAATTAATATATATATTTTCCAATTATAGTTGGCTTTTTTTTCTCACCAATAATACCGTAATTGAAATTTGGTCAAAGCAGCGTTCTCAAGTAAATTGAAGGATTGTAAAAAAAATGAATAAAATAGTATTTTTTACTATTTAACCAAAAACCAAATTTCAATATGAAAACATCAGCTCATCCCACGTATATCTAGCTATGGTATTTTTTAATAATTATCTTGCATAAGTCAACATGATCCTATTCGACTGATTATTCAATAATTGCCCTTTAGAGCATCACTGGACACTGAATACATTCAAATTGCTTGGAAAAGAGCCCGTATCGCCTTTATTCCCTTACCAGGTAAGGATTATTCGCATGCAAAGTCATTCAGGCCAATAACTGTGTATTCTTTCATGTTAAAAACAATGGAGAAACTTAATGACTGGCTTTCTCATTGAAAGACCAGGCCTAGGCCGCGAAATACTTTTTTGACGTACCGAAAGAACAGTTACCGCCGAGGCAAGTTAAGGCCGTTAAAAAGTTTCGCGGCCATGGCATACAAACTATTTTTCGTGCAATCGTTAAAATTATTAAACCAGATAATTGTAAATAAATACGGGGATAAAGTATGGAACCAAGAAATATCTTTTAAACGAAAAGAACGATATTTATGAAAATTTGCAGGTAAGTGCAATGGAACAAAATGCATCTTTTTTTTTTAATTACAACTAATCTAGAAACAAGATTAACAGCTATACAGAGTTAGACCCACTGGTAACTACTCAGATTTATTTTCACTCGGTTTCTCTACACAACACGCACTGTGCTCTGCTTTTAAACCACTACACTAGCTCAAAAGGTTTAGTCCTTTTGAGTCTTCTTACTAACGCACTTTGGTCCAGCAGCTGGATTGCTTCGACGTTATCGTGGTTATGGAGCCGTTCTTCGTGCTTCTTTGCAAATTTTTCTTCTGCTACCATATCCACACCTAGGTCTCTATGGAGGTCGCTATTTCTTACATACCAAGGAGCGTTGACAATGCCTCTTAGTACCTTGTTCTGGAATCTTTGTATGATTTCAATATTGCTTGAACAAGCACACCACCAAAGTTGTATGCCGTATGCCCATACAGGTTTTAAAACTTGTTTGTATATCATCAATTTATTTCGAGTTTACAGTTCAGATTTTCCCCCCCAACAACCAATACAATTTTCTATATTTGAGATTCAGCTCTTCTCTTTTCTTGCATGTCATGGTATTTTGAAATTTTTACAAATGGATCAACACCCATTTTATCGTACTATCTTGATACAGAATATTTTACCTATCAATTAATTCCTAATAAAAATCCAGTCGTACGCCTATAATATGACAAATTAACTAACCGCACTCGAAAATTTTATAGTACGCCCATGATATAGGAGTTTTGACAAATAAATTAAACCTTTATAAAAAGTATGTTGTACGACCATATATGAATTGGGATTTTTAGGAATAAATTAACCACCTAAAAATTTTATTGTACTTCCATGATATAGGAGATTGCAACAAATGAATGAATCCCTCATGAAATATACATCGTACGTCCATGTTTAATGGGGATTCTTACGTACGCCCATATAGAAGTTTTATCAAATGATCTTCTCTTATAAAATTGTATCGTACGTTTATGAGGCAAATGAATTTTCACGAATAAATTATATCCCCTTATAATATTTTCACGATGCGTCTATGGTAGATAGTGTAACAGTGGCTGTACAAGCCACTGAAATAATACCATCATCTGTCACGATCAGATCAGATCGATGGACAGGTCACTTGTCACTTAGGTTAAGTTAGTCTTTTAAAAATATGTGCCACGTATACAATCACTAAAAGACTAACTTAACCTAAGTTACAAGTGACCTGTCCGATCGATCTGATCGTGACAGATGATATTATTTCAGTGGCTTGTACAGCCACTGTTACAGATAGTGTAACATGCTGTTCAGCTGTTACGTTTTTCGTCTGAAAAACTATTTCAGTTAGTGAATTTTTTGGCTCATTGTCACTTCCTCCCAAATTTCTACTAAATTTTTAAACTAAACATGCCGTTTCCTTGCCGCATTAGCCACTCCGAAATAAAACATTAATTTTTATCAAATTCCCCTTCCATTTTTGTCTGTCGATGTTCGAAATTTCAATTTTCGAGTGGACTCTTTCTTTCCTCTAACTGCAACATTTAAGGCAACAAGTAATTTATATTTTCTTGTTAATTTTTGGTGAACAATTTTCTATTGTCTGGTTGGTAAGTTAATTATTGTATTTTCCCTAGGTTATTTTCTAGTGCTTATAGCTTATTTGCTGATTTACATTTTTTGTGTATTTGAGGAACAAAACGAATAGAATAAAACAGATCACTGTTAAGTTGTATTTTGACACGTGGAGCTCCTTTTTTTACCCGATCTGTTCTATTTATTCGTTCCTTCCTAATGTTTCTTTTCTAGTTCCTTATCCCTGTTTTCTCTTTTTTCCGCAGCTCTGCAGCCGGCAAGTTCAAGGCAAGCTTACGGCAATTTTATTCAAGTTTTCCTGTCCCGTGCACGAGGTCCACAGCCTGTCGAAGACATCACCGCCACTGCCGCCATCGCGTTAAGAGCTGCAAACATCCTCAGCCCTCTAAGATAAGTTCATCCGTCTTATCTATAGCGTGTGTAAGATTTGGATTTGGCGTGCTAATTACAATTAGTATTCTCTTCGTTTGATTTTTGATATATTCAATTTATGTTAAGTTTCAATTTCAATAAATAATTATTATTTCATTCTTTGTATTGATTATTCAATAATCATTGAATTGGATAAACGTGTTCGGGAATAAGTAGATTTATTTTATTTATTTTTTTGTAACGTAAATATAATTTCTTACAAGGTGTTTCCAGCTTTCCACCTTTTGTTTCTTGTTTTAATTGCTTCGTTCGATTGAAAAGCTGGTGGCGTCCAATTTAATATTAATTGTACACCCCATCCCAGTGATAGTGTAAAATATAGTTTAATTGGTGCCGAATACCACTCCCTGAGGTGGAGTGCTCCAGCCTGGGGTAGTTTTAGGTTACAAGAGAAATATTCACAAATAACTTCATCCCTTCTAAAGGTTTACCTAACGGTATCTATGCCTATCCTATGATAGAAAACATGGAAAGCGTTCGGTGACGATGACGCGAGTTGATTTTTGCTTGCCCAAAAAGTGCTCAACGTGCATAAAGGCGTATGTTATATTTTGTGCAAAAATAAATGAAAACTGTTTATATAGTGTACTATTTACATAAAATGTCCTTATTTATCTACCTGAAAGTGCAAAATAGTAATGGGCTTGGAATTATTTTTACTGATCATTTAAAGTTTACTTTTTTTCGGGGATAGAAATCATTTGAAATGACACCGAATGACGATACAATAAGTCAGGTGGAATTTTAATTTTATAAATGATGGCGAAGGCGCTGGGGAATACATACGTATTACAGCTTATGAGCATGCAGGAGTATTTGTAAAAAATGGGTAATGGTGATATTATGGATAATAATAATAATAAACGCCTTCATTATTTTCAGATGAAAAATTTACATTTTTTGAACTTGAATACATGATGTATTATTAGGTATCAATCTATTATCAAAGAAAGCTATGAAAATCACAACTGTCATGTTTATTGAATGTTATCATTATTGAAACATTCAAAATGGTTTACAGTGTAGGAGAAAAAATTCAAATGTTCACTTGCTATATAGAAAATAACAAAGATAAACGTGCAGCGCAAAGAGCATACAGGGAGTTGTATCCAAATCGTCCAACACCCGCAGACAATACGTTCAGACGTATTTACCAACAGGTAAATAATATCGGTGGTTTCAATAGAAAAAGGCGACTAGTTCATGCAAACAACGAAGATCAATTAGATATACTGCTTTATTTCGAAGGTAAGCCCTCTTATAGGTATTCTTGAGAAGTTTTTTGAAACACTATATTATTTTATAAAAAATTCTGAATGTAGTATAAATAATGCAGCAGCTCATTTGAATATGAGTCAAGTACTCTAAAATACAACGTACGTTGAAAACTAACCATATAAAATTTTACCCGTACAAGTTTTGACAGAGGCTCATAAAAGGAAAAGGTTTGAATTTTGCCGTCAAATACTCCAAAAGTTATATGAAGATCCTGATTATTTGACTAAAATATTATGGACCGATGAATCGTCCTTTTCTACGGCTGGAGTTTTTGATAGGAAAAATCGTAGGTCATGGGAAAACAAGGAGAATAGAAAAAGATTGATAAAACCAATAAAAAAATCAAGGAGAAAAACTCTTAGTGTGGTGTGGAATTTTCAGAAACAAAATTGCTGGACCCATATTTTATGATTTCAATTTAACTGGAGTTACCTATCTGGAAATGATTCTTCCTGAAGTTGAAAATATTCTTGTAGATAATTTTTTGGACGTTCAACTTCGGGATATGATTTGGATGCAAGATGGGGCAGCTCCGCATAATGTCCTACCTGTTAAAGAGCATTTGAACAATGTATTTCAAGTGTGGATGGGGAATAATGGAACCATATTATGGCCTCCTAACAGTCCGGATCTATCCCCTATGGACTCATTTTTTGGGGGGTTTTTAAAAGACATAATAAATAATAATAATGACTGTATTCAAGTCATTGAAGACCGAATTCAATTAGAAATAAATAATCTAAATCTAAAGAATCAAGCCATTTCTGATACAATTCAAAATATAATCAGACGTTTTCAATTATGTATTGCCAAACTGTCAAAAATTCTACAGAAAATATTGGGTCTGCCTACTTGGGTATTTGAAAATCTAGATTCCTATTGGTCAATTTTTCAGTTTTATAATGAAAACCAGTGTTATAATGGGTATCATTATGAAACCTGAGAACTATGAAATGGATTTTTTAGTTTATTGTGTTTCACTTGCAATTATAGTTTCAAATTAACCTGTTTATAATTAGCTCAAAACATAGTTTAAAACATCCACCCTCAACAGATGTTACAATTTTCGTAAAAATTTTAAGACGCAAAAGAATGTAGTTTGTCGTTTCGATCATTTTGTATAACTAACTCTTCATGTGAAATTGTAATTGAAATATTATGACTCTAAAGCATACAAGAAGCTCTGAACTTTTTATATAAACCAAATTAGAAAATTGTTAGAGACAAAACAATTGATTAACTGTAATCAATTTGTTTCAAAACATTTCTTGTGTGATCAATATTTATTCAACATTTCACCCGGCGTAAATGACTTTACATCATAGGCATTACCCCAACCCTCTTAAAAAACTTTATAAATTTTAGATTTTAATAAACCACTTTCAACATCTCGCTTCCGAGACGGAAAACCTCAAAAGTCGAAATATCTTTCCAGCCATACATATATCAAAATACAAACATACAAAACGTATTGTGAAAAATGTATGTATTCAGTATAGTCCGGTAGCTATCTAAGTTGAGGTAATTTTTTAGTTCATTGTTCTATCTTAGCCAAATAAAAAAAAACAAATGTATACTTACTAATATGTTGTTAAAAAGACATTTTAAGAAGAAGAAGAATGTTAAGAATTTTTTAGCAACAATAAATTAATTACGCACTGCTAATCTACCTGAGGAAATTAAAACCACAAAAAAAAATTGAATGAATAATAGATCATTGAATCAAAATAGAGAATATGAAACTTGGGAAAATTGTATAAAAACAGTAGCCAAAACTATTGGGGATTCAAATTAAGATCGTAGCGCCGGTGCGGCGATAACTGAACTACTTCTATGTACATTGTTGTATAACCTCAATTATATTTTACATATAATTTACATTGTTTGATTGTGGCTTAGACGTTGGTTTTTTTTTCATTATATTCGGAGTTTTATAAATATTGTTAATTATATTCATTATACAAATTTATGTCAGCATCAGCGAGTACAAGTCGGCACCTAATTTCCAATAAGACCTAACATTGAAGGGTTGTTTCTGTTTACATTTAGGTATTAAAGACTAGGTTATTATAGACCAATTCATAATTGAAATTAATTTCGAAGTTGTTTATAGCAAAGTTTAAGATTAAGTAGGCACATTAAAATAAAATAATGAGCTCCAAAACCACTACTGTTGTGTTCCTCAGTGCCATTCTTGGGCAAAAAAGGATTTAACATGGTGTTGAGCTTTCATTCACTTTCGCTAATAAATAACGTGTTTGTTTTGAAATGTAGATGGGAAATGAGCTACTTCCAAGAAGAAAAGAATGGATTTTTGTGTTATCCTAAATAGTAGATACCATAGGTATTTTTTTAACTTTATATTGACAACTTACTTTTGCAGCAAACAACAAATTTCACTCTTTAATGAAAATACATATACACAAGCAATACTTGGAATTAGTCAAACGATTTAAAATTTCAGATAATTTTTCAGTATATACAGCTGAAGCACTAACTGTGAGAGAAGCTTTACACTGGTCTGCCGTACAAAGCTAAGCCCCCGTATTTGCAAAATAATAAAAATGGCGTAAAATAACAATTAAACTTCAATGTATAATATAGCTTCACCTAATGGCTTCAAATTATAGCACCTGTATTACAGTAGAAGAAATGGACGAGTAAATTCATTTTTTTATGTGAAAACCTTCATATTTTATCACTTTCATAAAATAAAAACCCATACGGTGAATATCATTTTGAAAAATGAGGCCTTATACTAGGGACAATACCGGTATTTTGATAATACGGTGATTGCAGCTATATTAATTGGGATATGTACTAGGAGAAAAGGTAGAAATGCCGGGATATTCCTAAGGAAACGACCAATTTTTTGCAATCCAATTACAGTAAAGCAGCTATACAGTTTTATTTTAATATTATACACAAATATGCGGCAATAATACCCAATAATCAAGTTCAAATAGAAACAACTTAACATTGTTTTATATTAAAACATATTTTTTCAGTCCCAGCCAAAACTTTCTCTATTTTCTGGTATTATATCACCAAGATTTTTTAGGATGTTTTCCACTTTACTTTTTCCAAACCCGTTAGGTTGTGATTTGGTTAGGTTAGGTTGTGATGGGTCTTGAATGTCCAAAATATATTTTTTCTTGCAAAACATCGAGTTTTCTCATTATTATTATTATTATCATCATTATTATTTCTTCCAAAATATAACTCATACTCATTACATTTAATTAATTTTTCAGTAATTTTAGAAATGTACAGATTTGGAGTTTCTTTTTTAACTTTAGCTACAGAAGGCAAATTTTTCCACAGTTCTTCAAGTTCCATTTTTTCAACATTGACCCTTCTTTCTGACTAGATATTATTGGCACACTAAGACAATTGGAAAGAAACACGTATGAACACGCCCGAAATATTGTAGACGCTACGCGTAATACCCGTATTTGAATTTTACTTACTTAATTTAGGTGTAGTTTGAATTCATTTCAAAATGTGGTCATGATGTCGGATTCTAAATCTGTTTTGCAAGCAATAGAGAGTTCTCCATCAAAATGTTTCAAGCAACATCTTATTTTTGAAATTAAGCGATTGCTATATGACTTAAAAAATGGTGGGAAGAAAAATCATCTTATCTGGGTGAAAGGGCATTGCGGGATAGATGGAAATGAAAAAGTGGACTACGAAGCAAAAGCTGCATGTAGAATATCTAAGTTAACTAAAACCCAATCATTTCCGGACTTAATAAATAGCCACGAAGAATTAGCCCACACACGTTGGAAAAACTATTACTTATCAAAATATTGCAAAAACAATCAGCAATCAGTATTTCCATTATATCCGCAACTCCCCAGTAGAAGTAACCTCTTAAATTTGGATTATAGCAAAAGACATCAGGGAATTCTCACACGTTTAAAAGTGAATCATGGACGTTTTCGGGCTCATCTTACGAAACAACGAATAAAACAAAAAAAAAAACGAAAAAACTATAAACCTTTAAATTGGAATCAGAAAATGGAAATCTTATAGCAAAGAGAAGCAAGGTTATAAAATGTACAAAGAGATAGTTCCGTTTTCTGCAACCAGATAGAGCATCGCTTATGTTGAATTCCCAATACTTTTAAAATGTGCTTTGTCTGTTAACATTTTAATGTGTGATTAAGTTATACACATAGATTCAAAAGTTTTGCATCACCTTCTTCGGATGCGGAGGAATTTTTTTGCGCTAACAATTTTTTGTTGGCTTGTTTATCAATGTTTACCAACTAGCCAAACGTTACACCCATGCTCAATCCCTTAAGAGATGGGATGGAATCAAAGGATGCAGTTTTGCCAGGATCACCTTGGGCGACCCTCGGAAGCTGGCGCCGAAGAAATATTTGGCGATGACCAGGAAAAACCTACGTTTAACAGTAGGATTTCTGACTGGTCACTGTCAACTAAGTAAACACCTCCATACTATGGGGCTAGTGGACACACCTCTATGCAGGATGTGTGAACAGGAAGATGAAACTGTCAGGCATGTCTTATGCGAGTGTCCGGAGTTATCGTCAATAAGAGAGTGTGTGTTCGGTGAGTCTTGGCCTACACCTGCCGATATAAAGGAGATGTCTCCCAGTGACCTGTCCACCTTCCTGAGAAGGACAGGATGGACAATGACCTAGGAGGACAACTCCTCGGGAGGATGTACAATGGGTCACATGTGGCCTAAGTGCTGTGAGCCTACACACTCACCCTCCCTACTCTACAGATACAGAGATACAGAATGTTCACCATTTCAATATGTTCCATATTTTTTGCAATATACAGATGTTTACAGTTTTTTTTGTAAGATAACATTTTTAGTGCGATCATTTTAACATTCATGGCATTTGATTTTTACGATTTTAAATGCAAACATGAATCGTCAAGTCATAAGTGAGATTGAACGTGCAAGAATAGTGGCTTTAGTTGAAGAAGGTCATTCTCAAAGGTTCGTGGCAAACAGAGTTGGCGTTTGGCAAAGTGATGTGTCTCGTGTATGGAACCGGTATCTCCAGACCAATTCTCTTCGTGATAGACCTAGAAGCAGTAGAAGGCGTGCTACTAATCAGCGGCAGAACCGCTATATCCACTTAACTATCCGAAGAAACCCGACCATGGCAATACCAGCACTCCAAAGAGATATGAGACATGCGTTGGGAATTCAAGTATCGATCTCGACATTACGAAGACGAATATTGCGACAGGCTTGAGGTGTCGCCGACCAATAAGAGTGCCCAGACTACAACCTGAGCACAGAGTTCGCCGACTACAGTGGGCTCAAGAACACGCGGCCTTGCCTGAAGAATTTTGGAATTCGGTGTTTTTTTCCGACGAGACAAGGATTTGTTTGGTACAAGATAGCCATCGAAAACGCGTGTGGCGGGATCCAACGAGAGTTGCTAAGCTTTCCCATGCTCGCCCCGTGCCGCCCTTCAGAGGAGGAAGTGCTATGTTTTGGGCGGGTATCATGTTAAATGATCGCACAGAATTAATTCATGTGGAGGGAACGATGACTGGTGATAGGTATTCATTCATTCATTCATTCAAACGTTTGGGTTGTGCTCAACAGCCCGGGCACTTGACCTAAGTCATTGTACCATTCCCAATGTTATCTACTTCCACTCCAAAAGTTTCGTGTCCTCTATATAGGCCACTAGCTTATTTGGGGGGATTTTAAGTAGTTCTGATGGTTGTATAGTTTCCTTTCCAAAATGCTTCTGTCTGAGTCCTTCTAAGTTCTTACATGAGCAGAATATATGAATAGGTGTTTCATCCCTTAGTTCGCACTTCCTACAGAAAGGTTCACTGACTATTCCCATTCTGTACAAATGTTTCCTTAGAGTGCAATGTCCAGTAACCAGGTCGGTTACTGTCTTCAAGTGTCTCTTGCTCAGTTTCAATAAACTGGTTGAGAGTTCTTTGTTTACCTTTTTCAGTAGACTTTTTGTGTGAAGATGACCTTCTGTCAACCTCCATTTAATTTGATGTTCTTTGTCTAGCCAGTTCCGGATTTCCCCTCTTATGTAATCCTTTGTGATTCCACAGAACGGATCCGGACCTATAAAGTCTCCTTTAGAGCCTTGTTTAGCTAGCTGGTCCGCCAATTCATTACCAGCAGTCCCTTCATGTCCCGGCACCCATACTAGAGACACTGTGTTGTCTCTTGCCAGCTTATTAAGGGACTCTTTGCAGTTTTTAACCAGTCTAGATTTCGTGGTAGGATTGCTGATAGCCTTCAGCAATGCCTGGCTATCAGTGAATATTTTTATTCTTTGTCCGGTATAACCCCTCTTGATATTTTCATCAATACAGGCTATAGCAGCAATTGTTTCTGCCTGGAATACAGACGTGTATCTACCAAGGCTGAAGAACATTTTCTTCCTAGGTCCATTTATACCAGCCCCAGTGCCATGGTTGGTTTTAGATCCATCAGTGAACCAGCTGATATCCCCGGGATTTCCCGAGTGCATCACCTGTTGCCTAGATGGAATGATAATATTCACTCGCTCAGTGAATATATTCTCTGGTATCATACTATCCAGACCCATCTGAAAGTTTGGTTCGTCTAGTATTGTCCCAGTTATATCGGTATGTCCCCCACGTACATTGTTCGGGGTCCACATGCCTCCCGATTTCAGTCTAAGAATCGCCATCATCGCCTCTGCCCTAACAAAAAGTTCCAGAGGAGGGAGGCCTATAAGGGCTTCCATTGATGACGTGCCCGTGCTGTTCATTGCCCCGGTAATACCGAGGAGAGCTTGTCTTTGGATTGTAGCCAATTTGTTCTCTACTGAGGACACTTCTGTCCTTCTCCACCAGACTACCGTTCCATAGGTGACCGTAGGCCTAATCACTGTTGTGTAAAGCCAGTGTACCACCTCAGGTCTTATTCCCCAGGTTTTTCCCATAACTCTTCTGCATTGCCAAAATAGTCTGGTTGCCCTGGTAGTAGTTCTTTCCAGGTGTGCCCTCCAATTCAATTTAGAGTCGAGGGTCACTCCCAGGTATTTCACCTCTTTGGATATTTCGAGTGCTTCTCCGAACAGTTGTACCCTGCCCTCTGGAAGAGCCCTTCTATTCGTAAAAGCAACTAGTTTGGTTTTTTTTGGATTGACTGTTAGGTCCTCTTTAAGGCACCAATCTTCCACAATTCGCAGTGCTTCTTGTAAGACATTTGCGACCGTCTCTGGGAATTTTCCCTGGGTGACATTCACAAGGTCATCCGCGAAGCCCTGCGTCCATATGCCTTGATCATTTAGTGTGCAGATCAAGTCATCCACAATTAAATTCCACAGTAGTGGTGAAAGTACTCCACCTTGAGGACACCCTTTAGTTGTCCTGACGGTGTACGTTGTATCATGCATATGTGCCGATATTCTCCTATGTTCAAGCATGGATCTTATCCATCTGCATGTGGTGTTGTTTGTCCCTCTCTTTTCGAGGGATTTGTTTATTGATGACATCGAAGTGTTATCAAAAGCACCTTCGATGTCTAAAAATGCTGCTAGGGCAAATTCTTTTTGGTTCAGGCTCCTTTCGAGTCTCGAGACCAAATTATGCAGAGCAGCTTCTCCTGATTTCCCTGCCTGATAAGCCCATTGCAGTGTGTGTAGAGGGATGCTCTTAAGCACTCCTTCTTGCAGATGCATCTGTATTACTTTCTCCATGGTTTTCACCATGAATGATGTCAGACTGATTGGTCTGTAGGATTTGGCCTGGGTGTAAGTTTCTTTCCCTGGTTTGGGAATAAACACCACCCTTGACTCTCTCCATGCAGTTGGTATATACCCTAAAGCATGGCTACTGCGTAATAACAAAACTAAAGGACCCATGATGATGTCAATCCCCTCTTGCAGAAGCTTGGGAAATATGCCATCTGGTCCTGGGGTTTTGTAGGGGTCAAATGAGTCTACAGCCCATCTAATAAGATGTGGTCTGAAAATCTCATTTGTTATCTTCCAGTCCTCTTTGGTAGCCCTCGTTTTGACTACTGGCCTGTTATCATCGCTCGAATCTATCCTTGCCGAGCCCGGAAAGTGCACACCAAGAAGGTGCTCTAAAGCTTCCTCCTCAGTCTTTGTGTACCCTCCACTCGGCAACTGGATAGATCTTACATTATTAGAAGTGTCCCTCTTGAGAATTCTGTTAATTCTGACCCTGTCAGGGACACTTTGTATGTCCTCACAGAATTCCCTCCAGGACTTTTTCTTTGATTCTTTTATTTTTTCATTATACGCACCTAGTTTAGCCTTATATGCTCCCCAGTTGCCTGTTTTTTTCGCTTTATTAAAAAGACGTCTTGTTTCTTTCCTTAGGCTTGTCAGCTCTTTATTCCACCAGATAACTTGTCTGGGAGAGCAACTTTCCCGTATCGGACAGTTATTGTGATAGGAGGTCACTATGGTCTGTTGCAGCCATGTAGCTGTGCCTTCTATCCCCTCGGCAGTTTTAGGTCTGCCGTGGTGTGTGCGGATTTTAGAAAGCAGGTCCTCTTTGTATGATACCCAATCGGTACTCTTAGGATCCCTGTATGTTCTAATAGCCGTTTTTTCTACATCTATTTCAAAGTATATATGGGCATGGTCAGACAGCGACGGTTCATCCGATACATGCCAATGCCTTATCATCTCCCCGACTCGTAAAGTACAGAGAGTTACATCTATTGATGATTCCCCCCTCAATGTTCTAAATGTTGGCGTATTGCCCACATTCGCAACATCAAGTTCAGTGGTACATAAATAGTCAAATAGTTTCTTACCTCTAGTGTTGTTGTCCTTGCTGCCCCAACTAAAATGGTGTGCGTTGGTATCAGCTCCTACAACAACATCCAGTTTGTGTCGTCTAGCGTAATCCATCAGGTTCTTCATATTAGCCCCCGGTAATGGTTCTTCTGAGTCAATGGGAAGATAAAGAGACACTATTATTGTCTCTATTATCTCCCCATCTTTTTCAAGAGTAGTCTTTGCTGCTACCATGTCACCCGTACAAAGTTCCATGATTGGCATCAAGTTGTGATAGGTATCTCAGAGAGATTCTACATCCTCACGTGAGACTATGGCGCGCAGCTGTTGGCAATTCCTTCGTTTTTATGGACGATAACGCCCGACCTCATCGGACCAGAGCTGTAAATGAGTATCTTGAAACTGAAGGGATCAATAGTTTGAACTGGCCTGCCCTATCTCCTGACATGAATCCCATAGAACATGCTTGCCAGGGCAGTGGCAGCACGCAGAAGTCTACCCAGGAGTGTACAAGAGCTTGTTCATGCGGCCAAAGAAGAATGGCGAAATATTCCTCAACAGAATATCAATAATTTGGTAAACAGCATGGGCAGGCGACTTCAAGCTTGCATAAACTCTAGAGGTGAAAATACTCTTTATTAAAAGTTTTCATGCAGGTTCCTACTTAACCTTTTCTTTAAAAAGAATCAATTTGTATTCAATTTATTTAATTTTTAAGAATACTTTTTATGTTTAAAGCAAGTTTATTATTGGATAATAAAATTTTTTGACAAATATACACGTTTTTTTTATTGAAACTAATTATTTGATTAATCTCCGATCCATTTATAATGAACACATTTTTTTTTTCGGAGATTTAGGGTGATGCAAAACTTTTGAATCTATATGTGTATATTCATAATTTGCATTTCACCACGAAATGTAGGTAATCAAATTACTCAATATTATAATTTTAACAGACTTAACATTACACGCTATTTTCTCGTTACTAGTGCTTAGACTAAAAAGACGGAGAGGGTAAGAGACAGAAACGAAATAAAAATAAAAGAGAAAATAATCATAAGACCTATCTAGAAATTTGAGCATGCTGATCAAGTACAGGAAATACGCTACTAAAATTTTTAAGTAAGAAGGATGAATGTATTATTTATTACCTTGATGTTACGATGTTACGACGACCGTGTTGGTAGGTCGGTAAAGGGTCCGTCAGGACCGGAGGGAGATGGTATTGGGCCTGGGAACAATATACGTGGCTTACCTGAATATTAAAATAATCAAAAATCAAATATTAAGATAAGAAAATTCACACACTGAATTTCAAAAATTATTCAAAAATCCTATAGGCAGTGCTCGATTTCAGGCGGAACGCGGCGGAACGGCGTTCCGGAACCTCTCTCTGTAAAAAAACTAAATTATTTGAAAACAGTTAAAATTCTTTGTCAGTGAGTTAACTTACGAGCGTGATTGAGAACATCATGTATTTAACTGATTTATTAAACTTATGCCTTATACCCCCCCTTTTGCTGGGGGGGTATGGAATACCCCCCAGACCCCCCGGTGTGTCCACCCTTAACAGAGTTCCGGTACCTCAATTTTTAGAAATCGAGCACTGCCTATAGGTAGTATTTTTATAGCTTATGTAAATGATATCTACCACTTATCAAACTGTTTTCAGATTCATGGTTGCTACTAAATGGTTGCTTTGCAAAATTGTTTGTTGTAGGTTCTGTTGTGGCGTTAATGCCATCTAGTTTCTCGCGTGCGCTTCTTGCATGAACTTCTGATCGAAGACGGGTGTTCGTGGCTGTGCCGACCGATGTCGCTGAGAATTATAGCCGCGGAGGAACTGTCGACTTGCAGAGACAATACGATTGAACAAGCTGTCGGGTTGTATTTGTATGTTGTATTTTGTAACCATTGTAGTCAGTACATTTTTAATAAACTTGATTAATCTTGGCCTTATATATATTATGCTATTCACGAATAAACATGGTCCTAGCACAAGCCAGATTACAGTGATAGTGTATAAACGCTCATAATAGTGTAAATTTGTGCCATATACGTTTTCACAAAAGCAGCCACGTGCATTTGGTGAGTCTTTTCCAATTTAATCTATCCATCGCAATTCAATCCTATTTAAAACCGATTCAAAATGAGCTCTATTGAACAATTAACCCATAGCAGAAACCCAATTTATGCAATTTTAAATTCAACAAAAACGTTTATTGATTCGTTAGACTTATCAAGTTTAGAGAAACGTGTTGCAATAGAAATTAAAGTTCGCTCGAATAGGATTGAACCTCTGCTCGACCAATTTTATGAGATACAAAAAGAGATCGAACTCTCTTCGGATACATCACAAATAGATTATATTGAACGCAACAAATTTGAAAGCGAGTATTTCTCATTAATAGCAATTCTAGAACAAACAGTAAGAGAATATAAATCCGAAGAAGGTTCGATATCGACAAGTAAATCAATTTCTAACAAAGAAAATGTACAAAATTAATCAATTGGTAACAATTCAGTTGTGCAGCAGTCACAACTAGAAAGAGTACAGCAGTTACACTCTCAAAACGCAAATTCACAATATTCAGTACAGCAGTTACAGCAAAGTATGCAGCAGTCATACCTTGAACCGTTACAGTCCACTACTCAACAAAATTTCCACCCAAACGATCAAACACAACAAAACTTTGTTCAAAATCAACATCAACAATCGCTTTCTCAGCATGTTCAAGCGCGGCAGTCGCAAGAAAACAAACAAAATTTCTTTCATGTGCCCCAGTCACAAAATATAAACGAACCTCATTTTCAAACTTCGCAGGTACCGCAAGTAGCAAGTCAATTTAATTTTCCTCAAGCTTCATCGCAATACGTAGTCCCGCAAACAAAAATAAATTTACCTCCTATTGATCTTCCAATATTCAGCGGAGAACCAAGTGGATGGGTAGAATTTAGGGACGGATTTTTATCAATTATTGACTCAAATCAGTTCATATCTATTATACAAAAAATGTTCACATTTATCACATGAAGCATTTGATATTATAAAATCAATACCCGTTTCAGAAAATAAATACAAAATAGCCTGGCAAGCACTTTTAGACGAATACAACAACTCAAAAAGTATAGTAAACTCTCACATCAAAGCAATACTAAATATGCCGAAATTTAACAAAGCAACTTCAAAAGACTTGAAACAAGTTTTAAATAATGTAACTAATAATTTGAGATCTCTTGATTTATTAGGAGAACCCACAAGTTGTTGGGATACGATTTTAATTCCAATCATTACCGAAAAATTTGATACATACACAGCACGCGAGTGGAATTCTTTTTATTCAAAAAAAACCGGAAAAGTTAGATTAGATGATCTAAAGTTGTTTTTAAAAAATCGTAGCAAGTTTTTGGAAGAGATGGAAATCAAAAATACGCAGTATAATACAAATTCTCGAGAACCAGAAAGATTCCACACTCTATCGCACATCAATACAAACAAAATAATATGTCATTTTTGTAAAAAAGATCATCGGATATAGAATTGCAAATCATTTTTGAAACTAACCCCCTGCTCACGGGTAAATGAAATTAAAAAAATAAAAGCATGTCTCAATTGCCTAACACGTTATTACATATATTTCAAAACTCAGAATCCACTTTAGAAAATTCAAATCAAGCCGCCAATAGCGCTACCCCCGAACTAACTTAATCAAAGCGAAATGTCAAAAAGAACAATCTTATCAGAAATATCGCAAATATTCGACCCATTAGGATTATTAGGACCAATCATTATAAAAGCAAAGTTAATTATACAAAGCATGTGGAAAGAAAATATTTCATGGGATCAACACATCCCCAATCACTTGAAACTTCAATGGGACATTTTTAGAAATGATTTAGCAGAATTGAAGGATATATCGATACCGCGTTCCGTTACATTGACAAACTACGAATGTATTGAACTACACAGATTTGCCGACAGTAGTGAAAGCGCGTACGGATGCAATATTTATATTAGAACTAAAACAAATGGAATATATCACTCGCGAATATTAGTCGCTAAAAGCCGAGTCGCTCCTCTTAAAACAATATCATTACCTCGGTTAGAGCTTTGTAGTTGTCTTTTATTAGCTCAACTTGTACAAAAGGTTACAGAATCAATCGATATCTCTTTTAACAAAATTATTTTATGGTCGGATTCAATGATTGCGTTATCTTGGATTCGAGCATCTCCTTCTCGGTGGAAAACTTTCGTTGCCAACCGAGTAAGTCAAATTCAGGAAATAACCAATACGTCTGATTGGAGACATGTATCATCTGCGGATAATCCTGCTGATCTGCTTACTAGGCCAGTCATGACTGTTGGCGATTTAAAACATTCAAATTTGTGGTGGACAGGACCGATCTGGCTATCGGGCAAAGATCAGATTCAAAATGACAGTCAAACAGTTTTACAAGACGTTCCAGAGCAACTAATAGTTGCAAATATTTTAGTGTCCACTGCGAACGACTTTCCTTTGTTTTCGAAATATTCCAGTTTCACTAAATTAGTTCGTGTTATCGCCTTCTGTTATAGATGGCGCAACGTTTTAAATAATAAAATAACGGGAGAATTACAATTAGCTGAATTAGAACGGGCACGTAACGCTATATTTAGAATCGCACAACGAGAAGCATTCCATAAAGAATATCAGGATCTAATGAATAATAAAAATATTCATAATAAAAGCACTCTAGTATCGCTAAGTCCGTTTTTAGACGAAAATAGTTTGATTCGAATAGGCGGCAGATTATCAAAGGGTCCATATGAATTTAATAAAAAACATCCCATCCTATTACCTAAGGGTCATCCAATCACAAAACTCATACTTACCGAAGAACATAAACGCTTACTACATTGTGGTCCAACAATGTTATTAGCATCCATTCGGGAGCACTTTTGGCCAATATCAGGTGTGACGAGACACGTTGTCAGAAATTGTGTAATTTGCTTCAGATGTAATCCGAAACCTCAAGAATACTTAATGGGAAATCTACCGGAATTTAGAATTTCGCAAGCTAGCCCTTTCTTCAATACCGGAGTAGACTACGCGGGGCCATTCAATATAAAAGACCGTTATAAAAAATTTCCAAAACCAATGAAAGCATATGTTTGTTTGTTTGTTTGTCTTGCGACAAAGGCGGTGCATATTGAGGCAGTGACAATGCTGGACTCTGATAGTTTTATTGCTACATTAAAGCGTTTTATTAGCAGAAGGGGCAAACCTTCTAATATATACTCGGATAACGGTGGCAATTTTGTTGGAGCACGAAACGACCTTCGCGAAATTCAAAACTTTCTTGAGCAATCATCGGGAAAAATCCGTAATTCTCTATCTAAAGATAATATATCTTTTCATAATATTCCTCCTAAATCCCCGAATTTTGGCGGGCTCTGGGAATCCCTAATCAAGCGAACTAAATTTCATTTGAAACGTGTAGCTGGTAATGCTTATCTCAATTATGAAGAATTTTCTACACTCTTAGGGTTGTATTTATTTTGTTGGCTAATAATAAATTATATTCTGAAAACTTTATAAGACTTTTGGGTCATTCTTATTGTAAATACTTTATTTTATTGTACCTAGGTACTATTCTTTTTCATTACGTATAGTACGGCTCTGCACGGTAAATCCAAAAAGTTTTATGGTTTTATTACATCTCAAGTCAAGTCAAGTCAAGTCAAGTCAAGTCAAGTCAAGTCAAGTCAAGTCAAGTCAAGTCAAGTCAAGTCAAGTCAAGTCAAGTCAAGTCAAGTCAGTTTCTTAGATCGTGAAAAAAACTAAACCTATTATCGACACTTTAAGGGATTATCATTCAAATTATCGTTAAAGAAATTAAGAATAATATGAAGACCATTAAAAATAGGAAAATAATTCTTTATTTATTAAATTTGGAAATTTCTTTTACATTTTGAAGGCCTCGTCTATGAGGAGCAAATTTTGGACGACTCCTCACAGAAAAAAATATCGTACGTGATATTGATGTCCCATGATCATCAATTTCCAATAAATAGTAAACTATACACTAATTATTATATTTTCGTTCCAGAAAACAAAAGCTGAGGAAAAAATTAGAGAATTGGAGAATTTGATTACTACTGGAAACCTGCAGCCAACAAAGATTGAAATAAATTAAAACTTTAGAATCTACCACAGCCATTTAAAAAAATGTTTTTTTTTATTAATATACGTATGTTTTTCGTTATGTGTTCTCGACAACTCACGGTGCCTATTCAAAAATCCCTCATACCACTTTCGATCAGGTTTACCGTTGTCTGCTGTCTAGGAGTTGATCCTTATAGTACCAGCAAATGCAATAACCATTTCACCAACGCATCTCCTTCCGACATTGTGAGAACTGTCTGACGACCACTCTTTTTGGCCAGCAGACTCCCTATTTGACTTTGTCTTGTAAAGTGGACCCTGGAATCCCAAAAAATTTGCTTGCCTTTGCATTTGATAAATCTGAAATGTCATATTCAACAATTTCTTTTGCTACGTTCATATTTTATTCGATCGATTAACTTTTTTGACACATAATTTTTGTATTCAAATTGCTTACCAACGACACTAACAACTTCCTCCATAATCTACCTATTATCGGTATATCCTGGAAGAGGAGAAACTTTTTTTCGGCATCATAATAATCGTATTATCAACATAACTGGATAGATCCCGTTTGGTCCGGGTGATTTATATGACCCCTATTGATAAACGATTTTCTAGTAGTAAACGATTATGGTATAGGGAACCAAATATACAATAATATTTAAAGAAAAAGTCATAATTCATTGTTGACAGTGCCTACTTATCTATGGAACAAATAAATGTTCTTAGTTTTTAAACATCGCAAAAAAGGGTTTAACTAACACGAGTATTGAAAGGGCTATTAACAATCTTAAACATTGAAATATCTCTATTCTTGATAGCCCTCATTAATACTATTGTCAGTTGAATAGCTAGAATAGAATAGAATAGCTCCTGATCATTTTTATAAATTTTCTGTTATTGGTGCCCAGTAGGTACGATTTCTCATACTACATCAGAATCGGAATCATTAGCATTTTACAAAAATTCTGTTTTATATTTATTATTTTAAATATCCCAAATCTATTTCACCTACACATTATTCTTACCACCTTGTGCAGTGACTACGCAGTTTTGAGGTAAAAAAAATAACAAGCCCATTCTGTGTACGTGATGATTGCGTTCAACGGGTTGCCATCACGTGAGGCGCATCCTTCAACAGCTTTTCATTCATGTTGCTGGTCTGCTATACCAGGAGAATACAAAATATGATGGGTGGTAGTAAGGATTTTCCCAGAATACATACACGGTGTTAACATAAATAATTCACAGTATAATTCTTGCGTAAAGAAAAAGTTGATTATATTATCATATTTAAGGAGACGCGCCCAGAAACAGTAGTGGGGATGGTACGGAGCTACCGATGTTATAAAAAATCAGACTGAACGAATTATATGGTATGGAGAACAACGACATTCGATTGTTTTCAGTAAATGGAATGAGCATAAAGTTTTTTTGAAATTAACGAAAACATTAAATCAAATGTTTCATTTTTTCATCATTAATTAATGTTTATTTTTTTCATAAATTTAAAATTGCTGATATTAATGACACATTTGCCTAAACGACTTTCTTTTTCTCACAGATGTTTTTTTTGTAATCAATGAGCAATTTCCTTAGATATACCTAAATAATTCCTAGCACCATTGTGCGAATCCGCACTTTTGCTCTGTTTTACTTAATAAACTTACATATAGGGTTCCCTTCTCTTGAGTCTTCCTATATGGTTGGTATTGTTGAGGGATTCGGTCACCTCAATATTAACTTGGTTCCTCTCGACACTTGGCAGATTTTGTAATCGTCTGAATAACAGCCTCGATGAAGACACTCTTTCGGTAGTAGATACCACGGTGCATTGACAGCGTTTTGTAATGAATGTATCGTCGATGGATACTTTGTAGATTATAGGTGTGGAAGGGCCTCTGAATAGGTGGTGTTGCTGGTCACTCGGTGGGTCATCTTACAGGAATAAAAAACTACCTGTAGCACTGGGACACGTTCTGTTCATTACTTCAACTTACTATTATACATTAAACTACTTATTACTAACTCCAATATTAATAGTAATGGTAATCA
The DNA here is from genome assembly GCA_910591695.1 of Galerucella pusilla. Taxonomy (NCBI): domain Eukaryota; kingdom Metazoa; phylum Arthropoda; class Insecta; order Coleoptera; family Chrysomelidae; genus Galerucella; species Galerucella pusilla. The sequence continues at coordinate 124,332 of CAJUYI010000424.1, forward strand.
TAATTATAATGAGAATCGATAACTAGAATGCCCCTTAAAACACTATCGTTAGCATATTTATACGACGTTCATCATAAGTAAATATAAATAATACTATTTATGTTTATTTCATGCTCTGAACTTGACTTCGTCCGTGCAACCTTCCTAATTCTTATTTATATAACGATTCATGATTTATTGGAATTAGCTTCGAGGGAATTTATGTCTTTTAGTTAAATATTATTTAAACTTATTGTTTTGACCAAAAGGCATCACAGTTTCCTGTCCACACTGATCTTAGAATTTGTTTGTATATGGACATAGTGGAATTGCGTTTCAATAATCAAAACATCTTCCTGTGCTTGATTCCCAGTTTTTCTCGTTTCCTCTTGACGTTAGGCTTCCCGTAAAGTTTATGGACAGATTTAGTTTAGTTAAGATATATCCTCCATCTTCTGGCTTAAGTATAGATAAGAGGTGAGCAGTTTATTTGCTGCTCTTTCGTAGTTTTTTTCTACAGCTATGATCTAATCATTCTACTCATTGTGGACTGGGAAATGTGACGGCCAAGATACTTCTCATTAAATATTCTGCCTACTTTAAAATGCGTTCTTGTTTTACCACCCACTGCAATTAATATCCCAATTCTTTGCATCTCACAGATGCTCAGAATTTCACAAACGTCGTAAATACCTATCAAAAAAGTGTGTCCAGTACAATTAACATACGCCAGGCAGTATAAGGTACTTTTTGTTAAAACTACACTCAAATCCCGTAAGTGCTGCCATCCTGACTTCAAATAAAAACCAAAAGCTCACAATAATGTATTAGTGAAATAAATTCAAGTTTACTGCATTTCCAACTTTGCATATTTATAATGGAATATTTACTTTGCTGTGTTTTATTTTCAGCACTCGGTCTAATACCTACCTCTCCCTTTTTCTTTACCGAAGTCCCTCTAGCTATTTAAACACGTTCTATGATGGTTGCTCATTTATCTTTCACCCTGCTGCCCTACTTTCCCTATTTTATTTAGCCAAATACATACCCTGTACATAGGGAGGAATAATGTCAAAGTGATCCAGAATGGAATTGATGTTATCGAAAGGTTAGATTAGTCGAACAAAAGAATGTAGAAAATTTGCATGATATAAGATAAACCAAATTTCATAATAATCAATGTACAATCTGATATTATATTGATTAGTGTGTTATATTTTTTTTCGCCTACATTACCGGAACCAATCATATGAACGCCAAAAATAGGTCGGAGAGTATTGTTTAGCTGCCCAAGGGCGGAAAATTCATAACACCACGATTTTTGAAGATTTGCACCATCTGTCACTTGATTACTTTGACGTTTCATATGAGTTTTTCAATTGAACGTCAGTGTATGTCAAAGTTTTTTGTTATAGTTTTCTATTTTTAGGTTTATTCGGTACAGACCAACCTAACATAAAGAACTAAAGTTCTAAAAACAAACAGTTATCACCAGTGGTAGTGACTATGCAAAAAACAGTTGTGTGTCACACACGCAGCCCTTGACTATAAGAGCCTCCGCACACGGGTCGTTTGGCATTCGATGTGGATGCGTCTCGAAGTCGAAACGTTTCTCCCTCCATTCCACTTCGTAGGTAATGTAACGTAGGTCCACCAACGGGTCGATTTGCGGTCGATCGGTACATCGGTAGTCGAATTAATTGCGTCTCGATCGTCAGTCGAACCCTGCGAGCTGCTGAGAACGGGAAAGTTCGAGTGTGACGATAGTTTCGCTTGCAATATGGATGTAAGTACTTGGATTTAATTAAAAAATGGAATTTCTCCAGTGATTGAATTACTTTTTCTTGTAACTTGTAACACTCTTTAGAAATTCTATAGAATGCTAAAATTTTTTTATCACTTTCCTGTAATTCTTTTGCAGCAACAAACAACCGACAATGAAAATTCCGCTCTATGTACGGATGTATCCATAATCTCCGTTTTCTTTTTTTTATCCGATGGTACATATGAAAAATAACAGCGTCCTCTTCATCACTTGAACCACTCATTATAAAAAAGGACTGAACTTGTTGGGAGACATACGCGAACTGAGAGATAAAAATCGCCCCGTGTACGGTTAACCTCCGATTGCATCGCATAGTTCGTATGTGACGTTCATTCCGCTTCGACTTCGAGACGGATTCGCTTCGAGTGCCAATCGACCCGTGTGCGGAGGCTCTTAGATGCACGAGCGAGCGTATAGCGAAGCGAATTACGAAATTACATAAATTAAGTCGGACAAATCAACGACTACAAAAATGGATTTGTTTTATCCTTGTTCGACGTCTTCCCTTTGGATCGTGGACTGTCTTTGGATTGTATTCTTGTGGCTTTCGAAAGCGAGAGGTACTGACCGTACTGCCCATTACCTACTACTGCTGCTATAAAAATTGGCTGTTGGTCTGTCCAACTTTGATGTTAAAAATAAAATAAAATAAAAATAAAAAAAACGAACAAGAAATAAAACTTAAAGATCAACTGCAAGACTTCGGCGTATTTTTTAGAAGAAAATAATTTTAAGAAAAAGAAAAGAATGGAATTATGGAATACTGCAATTTTAATCAGTATTATTGAAAAATGAAATAAACTGGAAATTAAAGTGCGGTGTTAACAGACATACACATTATGGGGTGAACATTTTTCTTATATTACTTGTTCTTTGGATATATTGAATCAATTATTATATTTTCTTCAGGATAGATTCGCCCAGTTTTTTATTTGTTTGTTAAATTTATTATATACCAAAATAAACAAAAAAATACTTTTTTTCCACTACTATAGCTGTGAAGTTGACAATTATTGCTTCTTCTAGCCATCTGAGAAGTCGAATTTCTCTATTAGTGGTTAATAATTTTTTCTATCAATAACCTAGGTCAATAATGGATAAATTCAAATATTTTGAGAATCCAGGGAGAGTAATTCAACAAAAACTTGCGCAACATAATTTTGTATACCCAGGATATTGTCTTCAACATATTTGCTGCTTGAAATTACCGATAAAGACATAATATAAGCCTGGCACCTTATCCTGATCGGGGCAACGGCCCTTGCCAAATAATGTTGGTGCTCGGACAATAATAATAGTCTTCACTATCTAAATATGTCTAAATCAGTTTTGTTATTTTGCGTATATCCCGATAACGCAGGTAATAAATTGATTATTGGAAATTTCTGTTCCTAAAATTGGTAACCAAATTTGACTACATTCGGCTGAAATACTAGCTACACATTGTAATAAAGCACTTTCTTTGATTTTTCGTCTTTTATTATTGGGCAATTTCAATATTATGTGCGCCGAGTCCCAATGAATTTGATGCCCCTAGCTCTTCCAAAACATGTTTGCAAAAACCTGACTTAAAGAATTTCCTATTTTCAATACACTTTTTGTGTTAATTTTTTCGGATTTTGGTTTCACCTAAATAAAATTTGTCGCATTCACAGGATAGCTGATATACCTAGGTATGCTGCAATTTTGATTTTCTGTTAGTGTAGATATCACGTATTGTTAGATCTAAAGCTAGTTCGAATATTGAATTGTATACCAATTTTCTAAATTAAAAAAAATTTCGTTACGTGAATTATTATTATTGTTATTTATTGGATATTAACAATGGGCCATGCTCTATATTCCTAATTTCTTTGTTTATAAATTCTGTTGGATAATAATTGTTATTTAAAACTAATTTTAGTAAAGTTTTCTCCTTTGGGAATTCATGATCATTAAAACAAATCATTTTGGCTCTATAATATCTATGAGATTTTACTATCCATTTTTTTTCCGTTTATAGAATGATTGGATTCAAAATTCAAATACTTATTAGTGTGTGTTGGCTTAAGATTCAAAATTCTATTGATTGTCTAGTTGTAGAGTTTTTTCGTAGTGTCAGATAGAGACCAGAATTTTAAAAACCTTGATTATTCTTGAAATGTTGAAATAATTTAAGTACCAAGTGTCAAAAACGTTACTTTAGTCACGAGTTTTCTGAGTTGCTAAAGATGTTTGCACATGAGTTCTGTAGGGTTAAATATGCAATAATATGGAGAAGTCACAGTATATGAACCAACCAGTAGTATATCTTCCATAAATTTCATTCATAAATTGCCAGAGCTTTTGATAACCTTGAACGGATCGTTTTACGCTTCATTTTAGCATAGGCGTAGGTGCATACGTTTTAAAATGACGAACGTGTTAAATGTTTTTTCTTAAAAATTGTAGAACAGTACACTGATGAGTTAATAAAACAATAGTCTTATACAAAATATTTATTGGTTTTTCCATATTACAATTTTCATTTTGTTGTGATTTAGTCGTACCATGAAAAAAAGTTTTATTAAATATTTCATTGCAGAATCAACACAAGGATGTACAAACTCTGTTGTTTGACTAATATTTATAAGTGATTCAACAATATTATATTCCGTAGCAACTTTCTCAAAATTCATTTGGAATAATGTTTCTAATAATGAGATGTATTGTACAAAATTTTCATGCGTCATATTCAAGTTTCCAAAAGTATCCTTATTCGTATTTTCATAAGCTCTAAGGTAACAGTGTACAAAGACGAATCGTCTAAATTCTGATACGCTTGTAAATACTTCTCACATACGCTGCATGTATGAATTTCCGAACACTTTTTAATTAAATAACCACAAAATTGGAATTGGAATAGCCTTTTTTAAAAGAAGTTTTCTTTGATGATGTTGCATAATCATGTCTGGTTCAAAATGAGCACCACATAAACGATGACTACTATTGTATAGAGTTTCCATTTTTGGCATCAAGTCAGGCCGTAAAAATATAAGCTGTAATAAATAATTTTATTCGCAAATTCACCACTTGCACTTTTGGATCGCAGATAAAAAACTTATTCTTTTTCGATATTGAACTAAAAATTGTAAGAGATCAGGTTTTTTGTACGTTAGGTACTTCGAAATACAGGACATTTTTAACAAATAGTTTCCTGCTGTGGTTATTTGGTACCTTGTTTATTGACGACTAGGTAGGTAAGTATATGATAAATTGCATTCTCCATCACAATAATTATAGTTTTCAAACAAATCTTCGAATAGCAAAAATATTTTCTTGATGAATCTCGCCGTATAATTAACATTTCGAGGGTCACACGGCAGTACCAAAACATGTAGGTATTAGTACTTTAAAGTGTTTTGAAGTTATGTCCAAGTACCTAGGTACCTACTTAGAATCGATAGGTATTTTAGATTATAATTTTGTTACATGTTTTTCGTTCTAAAAAATGTAGTGCGAGATAGGTGGCGAAACACATTTTAAAGCGAAATACCTAATTAAATAACCGAATTTCATAAAAAATGTCACCTACGAGGTACTGCCGTGTAACCCTCGATTTACAAAGCAAGAGAACATGATTAACCCTGTGAAAAGCTTTGGAGAAATCGGAGTACCTATACAGAATCAGTCTGTAGTTTATATTTTGTGAGGCCGTCGGTATTTTTTAAATTTGTATTTTTTATTTTTATTTAAAAAAATGGGTTCTATCAACAACTTAATAATGAAATATTTTCTTGATCTTTTCAAACGACCCTTGTAAATGCCGTCGTTGTCAACCGTATCATCGATTCGAATCATCTGTGACCAAACGATATTATCTCAGCAGAACGTATACACACACAGTGAACAGCAGCAAAAATCCTGCCATCAGCTTCCTCCAGCCCACAGAAGACGACGTCGTTAAAACAGTGTCTCACTGTAAGGTGCAACAAGCAACAAGCGTTACCTCAGATTATCTCCGAGTAGAGTTGGGAAACACGCCTCGAGTGGGAGTACCGCACAAAGGCGGGCTACGTGAGCCTGTCAAGCCGGCCTTACGGGAGTCCGCCGCACGGTCACATGACCCGTTGGGCATGCACGCGAGTCCCGCCCTCGCTAACTCCTTCAGTTATTCATAACAGGACAGAGAACGGCGGCCGCTCTCTCGAAAAACACCGAAGAAGTCTGGTATAGTAACTCGGCACCTTTAGTAAGTAGCTTAGCTAGATATAAATCAATGCTAGCCGCGAGAGGACAGCGAGTCCTCGGGGTGATTATCGGTAGCGTTGTCAGCGACTAGCGACGGACGAGTTAAAAGGGCATCGGTGTTTCGGATGATCTGCCAGGTGCAGGTGCAGTGCCGTAGAGTGTGGTGGGTGCATATTCTGCATGCACTTCAGTGTGACTGTGCGTAGGTGCACCTCCGAGCTGGAGCACCCAGGAGGGTTCCCTTCCTCGCCCTGGGCGGCAGTGTTGGGTCATCAACATACCGCCGCTGCAGCTGTTGCAGCGGCGGCCGCCACTAGTATGATGCAAACTAGGGACCATCATTCTTACACCACCGTCACCACCCATCACCCCGCTACCCCGATTGACTTACACGTGCCACAGGCTTTCCCCTATTATCGGTGAGTTTAATTATACTTACCCCAATTTCAACCTAAAAATCAGTTATCCATATTCAACAAGTTATAAAGCGTCAAATAATATATTTTACGTCAAAGCATTAGAGTAATATTTATCAAAATATACTTTAAACTAATAAATATCTTGACTTAGGTAGGTATGACAAAACGGAAACTGTTTGTTTATATTGTAAATAAATTGATTATAATTTATTAAGTCAGTTAATGCCTTTTGAAAATTGAAACAATGTACCTAAATTATTTGAATTATTAACAAGAATTATAGGTATTAGATCAATTGAATATGAATAGATATATTCTGGTATAAGAATGTGTACGATTTTAATAGGTAGGTATATTAATATCTATACACGTTTTCATTCAAATTGTTTTACATAAAATATAAACCTGATTTATAATATAAATATTTTATGTATTTATTTATAGAAGCAAACAAATCATCAATATGTAAGTGATTTGAATGGAACTAATTAAATTCATACACATGTCTGCAAAATTTGTCAGATAGACTTATTTATGCATAAAGGTCTAATTAATACGTGATGTTAAAGTGTTCAAGTCTATTAACATAATAATATAGGTACTGTGGATTTTAACATTATTAATTTAATATACCTATACAATATTATTTTAAACAGATAAGTTTCAATGTGCGGTTGTCGTTATTTTTATGTACGAGGAGATTCCATGAATTATTAGCACTGTTTATTCAAATGTTCAATTTAGATAAGTCAAAACTGTTCATTGCCTAAACACCTAAAATATTAACATGTACCTACAGTAAGAAAAAATAATTCCCACATCTCTACAACACAGGTCAGTATGAATATTCTTGTATAATATACCTATAATATAATAGTGGGTTGAAGCTTGGACACATCATTTTGAGTGAGAATAAAAAACAATGGAGAAAATTTGTTTCGCCGGTCAGACATTACACCGAAAAAAAGTTTATTCAGCATTATTAAGAATGTAGTTGGAATGAGTGAAAAGTTCAATACGTACCTATATAATACGTATGAGGACATAACAAAGGTTTAATTTGTGGCTTTAATTATCGTTATTGAGGTCCGTCAAGCTATTTTAAACAGTAACCGCTAGCGACTGGAAAAAAATTAGGTAGATATATATCGACCTACCTCAGAAAACAAAATGTTTGGGAGTACATATTTTTCATCGTCCTTGACTAAATCGTAGATGGACCCATTGAAATGTCATATATAATAAAACAATGACAAAGACAATGAAAGTACAACATTAACAATAACATTAATTTCCTATGTGAATTGGAAATAAATAAATAAATAAAAAGCTATATTTTTTTAACTAAGTATTATATTGCACAGAAAAATATTAATCTTGGGAAATAAAAAAACAATTTCAGCGTCCTCGAAAACGCGAAATAAAAGTGGTTTTAGAGATTAGTATCAGTAGTTAGTCCGTGGACCGTGCTCACCTACTGCTTTTTCTAAGCGACTTTTTGTGGTTGTCCCGCTCGTCTATAAATACAATAATACAGTACCTATAGCATCTTTAAATCTATATATAGGTACATTGTGGAACAGCCAAATGGAGTAAATTCGATAACGAATAAATGAGTGCGTGCTGGGAAAACGTTGGACACGACGATTTGTTTTTTTAAATGCGCATGTTTTTCAAAAAAAAATTATAGGTATAGGGTGTGTCATGTGACAGAGGCCAATACCAACTTTCTTATTTTAAATGCAGCCCCCAATAAATTATTAATTTTTTGGACTCTTCAGAAAATTCTTGACATAATTCATGTACAATGTGCTATACCTATATTCAACTGTTTCGGAAATATTAATTGTTTTCAGATTTATTACCAAAATTAACATTAAAAAAATATTTTATTTCACAAATTCACTACACTAGACTCAATACTTATTTCCCATTTAGCTTCGTGATATTGAGAAAGTAAGCAAAAGCCATTCCTGCGTTCCTTTTTACTGATATAGGTATATGAAATGAAAAAGTCCAAATCCAAAATCCACAGTTTGTTTATTTTCATATAAAACTCATGGCCTTAGCAACTTGTCACTGCTATTGTAGTTTCAATTTCGTTAACTGTACGTTATAATATCAGAAAAATGGTTCACTTAACAGAAATGCACAAAATAAACATTCTACAAATGATTGATTATGGAAATAACACACGGACAAAAATGAAAGTTTCTCGCTTATTGCACGAAAAATTTACAAATTTACCGCTTGTATCCCAAGGAACAATTAGCAAAATGGAAATCAGTTTCTCGAGCTTGGTCATGTAATACAGAAAAAAAGTAGCTACCATTGCAGTAAATGATGATACGAAATTGGATATTATGCCTGAGTTTCAAGAAAACCCACATAATTCCGGTCAAAAAGCAGCCCCACTGGTCTACGTTAGCCACATATCCATTTTCCGATTATTAAAAGAAAGTAAAATGTGAGGATATGTCAAAAGTATTGTATACAAAACTAATCTCCTCTACTTAGATGACTTAAAAAGACGAACCACGCTTGCGATTAGATCAGTCACGCCTGAGATGTTGAGTAAAGTTAGAAGACATTTCTATAGGTACCAGATTAGCATGTTGCCAACACAGTCGCGGCGAGCATTTTGAACATTTTTCTTACATTGACACTAATGTTTTTTTCTTTTTTACATTGAAAATAAATAATCAGTATTACTTATTAGGTTTTTAGTGTTACGTAGCGAGTTTGTAAAATAAAATAATTTTCTTTTTTTAAAGGTTAATTTTTGTAATAAATTTGAAACAGTTGAAGAAAGATATAGGACATTGTACATGAATTATGTCTAGAATTTTTTTAAGAATCCAAAAAATGAATAATGGGTATATACCTAGGAGGTTGCATCTAAAATAAGAAAGTTGGTATTGGCCACTGTTAGGTACATGAGAATATATTTTTTTTGAAAAAAAAAACAAATCGACGTGTCAAAGCGTTTTTCCCAACATGCCCTCATTTATTCGCTATCGAATTTATTCCATTTGGCTGTTCCATGCTGTAGGTACCTACTTAATGAAATAAAAATTCTGTTTGTCCAAGATACATCATTTCAGATATTCAAATACAAATTTAAATTTAATTTTATACTCAACTCCACCCAACAGAGAAAATTGCTTTTTAATAGGTACCTAAGTATAAAAAAAGTAAATATTCTTTAGGTACTAGCTTCAACTGCAGTTCACTGCAATGAGGTTAGATTGCCCTTTGCAGATGTCTCAATTTGTCATAGAAATGTATTGTATTATGTCCAAAATAAACTTCTACAACAATCCCAAACAAAACGCCTATAGGTACCTTCAAATATTTTTATACACAGTTTTAAATACCTATCACAGAACTATAAAATATTTTATTCAACTTGGAATTAAATAATGATTATCCTAATATACGTAATTAATTTTTAAAGTTTATTTTCCCCTGAAGCGGCTCAAAGAGTCCTCGAGCCCATTCCAGCATAAGTAATTCATACTCAGTTTCCACCAGTCACTACCGCCCTATGTAGACCACATACACAATCCACTCAGTAGCTCAAACTGAAATAACGCGATACATCAACTTATGCATGATGTAGTGACGATTAGCCAAATTAATTGAACTCTTTAATAAAAGTTAACACACTAGTGTCAGGTAATTGTTATACTTATCCTAATTAAAATAATTTAGGAAACAAAATTGTGTGATGACTTTTGGTCAAAACAATAAGTTTTAAGCAGTATATAAAGTACTGAATAATTTAGAGGCGCATAAATTACCAATTCTGCAATTTGAAAATAACCGTGTTTCGCTAAGGATGAACATACGGATCAAAAACAGGATGAGATTTAGCCAAGCCTTATTAAATACCGATATAGTTAACTTTGATTTAGGTCAAACGTTAGTTGAGCTTGATGAGCTAGCGGTAAAAAATGGAATAAAAATTTATATGAATGATATTATTTTCACACAGTGCACTATAAAAGAGTTTATGGAAAAGGAAATAATACGTTAAAAAACGTACAAATATGTATTTGCGATATACCAAAGATGGTGGAAGAAGAAAAAGAAAAGCAACAGATTTTAGAAACTTATCAGAAAGATGCAAGAAATACACAAAAACAGACTATACCCTTACTGTAAAATGACTTGAAAATTGTAAAGGTGTAGAATCAAAAGTGCGAGTGTGTTTACAAATAATTATGAATAGTGTAATAACAAACACCATAAACAATTAGTGATAGTAAATAAACTCGGATAATAAGTAATAAAAACATTAAGTGAACATAAATAAACACAAACAACTAAGTTATCGTAATCAATTTTTAAAGACAATGGACATACATTAGTTTATAAATATATGTAACCGTAGAATCTACGGCGTAGATTAATGAAATTATTTAATAATCATTTATTTTTAGGAGATTTGTAAACTCATTTCATTAGGGGGAAAGGAAGTTCAACGGAATTTATTCTTTTTGTAGAAGGGGAAGGTGTGATGCCTTTTGGTCAAAACAATGAGTTTTAATAATATTTAATTGAAAGACATAAATTCCCTTGAAGCTAATTCCAATAAATCATGAATCGTTATACAAATAAGAATTAGGAAGGTTGCACGTACGAAGTCAAGTTCAGAGCGTGAAATAAACATAAATAGTATTATTTATTTTTACTTATGATGAACTTGACTCGTCGTATAAATATGCTAACGATAGTGTTTTAAGAGGCATTCTAATTATCGATTCTTATTATAATTATGATTACCATTACTATTAATATTAGTGTTAGTAATAAGTAGTATAATAGTAAATTAAAGTAATAAACAGAACGTGTCCCAGTGCTACAGGTAGTTGTTTTTTTATTCCTGTAAGATGACCCACCGAGTGACCAGCAACACCACCTATTCAGAGGCCCTTCCACACCTATAATCTACCAAGTATCCATCGACGATACATTCATTACAATTGAATTACTCGAATTAATCTGCTAGCTTACGAAATGTATTTTCAGAAAAAAGTCTTCAGAAAAATAAAAAATTGTAGGACAATTCAACAAGTGTAATTTTTAGCAAGAATTTCTCTATATTAAACCAGTTTATTTAGGAGCCGCTAGAGTTAGGACGTCGCACCAATGTTGCCGGCTCGGCTTATCGGTAGAATATTGAAATATGGCGGGAAATTTAAACTTCCTCAAAATGTATCGTATTCTACTATTCTATAATGATTTGTTATAGTTAACCTCATAAAGTTTAGGGAAGTTAAATGAAACGATTGATTCAAAATTCAATAAACTTTAACCAAACAATGTTATCTTAAATTTTTTGTTAAATACAATTTTAAAGAAAAAGTTAACAATTCATAAGTAACAATGATCATTTCTGGTATCCAAAGATATAACTGATGATGAAGTACCATACAGTGTCTGAGTAATTACTTAAGTTTCCTCAAGGTTGGGTTTTCGAGTCCTACAGTTTTTGTTATTTTTTTTACGTGTTAAGTAAAAAGATGTCTGTTTGCAGATCTATTTATTAGCAGGTTCTTTAATATATTCCGTTTTCCGTTTTTAAATTGAACTTTTTTATTTTTATATTACTTGTCATTTCAGCTTTTCTCATATTTTCTAGAGTATGCTTTAATTGCTCTTTTGAATATTCTGATTCGTTGGTTTTAATTTTTTGGATTAAACTTAAAGCTCTTGAAGTAATTTCATGGACTGTGTGGAACGGTGTAGAAACAGTTTTTTTGTAATCTGAAAATTACCATGTGTTTATGCCATTACCAGTAAACGCAAATGATCAGTAGATAATCGCTTGGAACCCGATTTGATGAAAAAAAATTATTTGTAATTGCGCTTATCGCGAACGTCGCTGAATTGTAACTTCCACGATAAGCTAAATATTCCTTTGAATACATCGTTGATTTGGTGTACCATTTGATGGAGTCATATTTCAAACAAACAGCTAAATAAAAGCCTAAAGCTTCGCTAGTCCTGCTTATCTTTAAGCCTAAACGTTTAAGGAGGTGGGAAGTTGGACTTAACAGTCTGACTTTTGGTGTTGAGGTTTTATGATCTCTTTACAACTATACCCCAGATTGGGTATATTTTATAAGGAAAACTGAACATAGGTAGATAAGTAATTTGAAAATCTATAGTCGCAGATTGGAAATAAATCCACCAAAACTGTGAGAGATTTCGAAGATAATTTGTGAAAAAAATTGTAAAGAATCAATTAAATTGGGATTATATTTTTCAACGCCTAAGAAGTGAAATTGAGATAATTGGTCAAATTATCAGAAAAATAATTGAAAGCCAATTCGTCTTTGCTTGTATAGTCAATTTTGATTATCTTCCAATCTGCATCACTATTCAATTGGACGCCACCAGCAATGAAAAACATAAGCTAAAGGTGGAAACACCTTGAAGAAATTACCGTTGTTACTAAAAAAAATGCATTAATAAAATAGAACAACTTATTCCCGAACACGTTGAAATGAAAATGATAATAATTATTTATTGAAATATTTGAAATTCAACATAATTAAATTGAATATTTCAAAAACCAAACGGAGGGATACCAAATTGCAGTAATAAGCACGTCAAATCCAAATCTTAAACACGCTAAAGATTGGATGTATGAACTTATCTTAAAGGGCTGGGGATGATTGCAGCTCTTAGCGCGATTGCTTCACTCTTGCACGGAACTTTTTCAGGGAGACTAAAACTTGCCTATAAACTTGTGGTCAACTTGCCGTGAGCTTGCCCTGAACTTGCCCCGAACTTACCTTGAACTTGCTGGCTGCAGAGCAACAAGACAATAAAGAATTGTTCACCAAAAATGAGTTAAGACGATATGATTGCAATGTTGCTTATCAGAGACAGTTGCAGGAAAGAAATAATCCAATCGAAAATTGGAATTTCGAACATCTAAACACCAAAATGGAAGAGGAGGTCGATAAAAATAAATGTTTTATTTTGGAGTGACTAATGAGACAAAGAAACGGCATGGTTAGAGATTCAGTAGAAATTTGGTAGCAAGTGACTAATGAGCCACACAAATTATCTAGAGAAAATAGTTTTTAAACTAAAAACGTAACAGGCTGAACAGCATGCTACAAGCATTAAAAATAAATTCTTGATACGGCTTTAAGTTAAATAATTATGTAACATTAATCAGTGTAATCGCAAAATGTACTTTTAAACCGTAACCGTAGGTATAAAAGAAATTGCACTAATAGAATTATGCATTTGTCGCAATTGCTTTTATAATTCCGAGTACGGTTCATTAACTATTAACAATTCATACTTCGTTGAATTCGGAGATGCATATATTAATCACCTAATTTAATTTGTTCAATACATGTACATAACTTTCTTAATCGTTCGGATGTATCGGTATAATAGAACTAGTTGAGGAACTAGGTATACCTATATTTATAATTCTGTCAACACAGGATCGGATTACGGGTTTATCTAGCTTGAGGCAATTACCAGTTACTAAACACAGCTATAATACCGCTGTAATGTGTATACTTATGATTGCCTGCAGTTGTTATCATCGTAAAAACAGATACTTAAAAGTACTAAAATTGATTTGCAAACAAAACGATGTCTTGGTTTACAGAGATTTTTTAAAAACTAGCTGGGTTAAGATAATATGCTTGTTAAATAATCATGTCTTTTTATTCTAGAATATCTTATCTGCCGTTAGTATTGGTCATGAGATCTAAAACAGGAAATTATTGAAAAATGAGGTTTAACCAGTAAAACTATATAAACAAATTGCTTCCAAGCTGTCCGTTGGCAATAGTTATTAGTCTCGTGTTGAAGATTACAAAAAATATATTAATAATTCATTGAATTGAATATATAATGAAGTGAAAGTTATCAAGGTTAAAAATTAAGAATTATTCTAGAATCTTCTAGAATATGAAGCCTACAGAAGAATTGAATAGTCCATATTCTTTATCTTTGTTTAATAAAGGAATTGCAGCCAAATTATAAGAAAACCTCTAGCTAACATTACCTCTCAAACCTAACCATATTTCCTCCAACCCATCCCTCACAATAAAGATCTGCCTTCTGCTATTTGTCATTTGACGACATTGTCTTAATAATTATCGAAACGATCTGACTCCATGCAACTCCAAATTTCATTTTAGTTAATCAATTCAGAGACTTCAAGACCTCGCACCTCAGCCTTTAGACTTTCTGTTCTCTTGGTTGTTAAGTTTATGTGAAGAGACTAGTTGCACTTACCAGACCCAGCAGTCTTTATTCTAGATTCTTCTTTGAAGAAATCCGCTCCTTTAATATTGTGTTCATTCAAAACTTCGTTAAAAACCCATGATACTCAGTATAGTTTACTACTTGGATATTTTAGAAACAACATCTCTGCTCAACAATTGAAGTGGATAATTATGGCTTTTGCAAACATTTTATATAAAAACGTTGTCAAAGCGATCACACTGTGCTGTGTAAGACCATTTATCTTTAGTCAATATTTTTTATCTATGCCTTGGATCTTATCTTTTTACTGAAAATATGGGTATCCGATTTATATTAGATGAAAGCTGATATCGGCTCTATTACTGTTGTTTTTACCAATAAGTCTTCCTAATACGTTAAAGTTATGCCTCTACGATGATTACAGGCAGTACTACTGGAGCAATTAGTGCGTTGAATACTTGAAGGTGTATTCCATCAGCAAGAAGTCGCTACACATTTATATGTGTCTCAAATATTCGTCAGTCGAGCATGGAATCTACGTTGCAGCTGGGATTGCAGTGTATACACATGAAGGAGGACGAGAACGAGCCACAGCACAAAGAAGTCGTTTAATAATCCTGACTGCTAGGAGAAATCCAACATTGACGGCTTCAATAATGAACAGCTTCTTTAGACAAGCTACTATGGACTAGTTATTTTTGGCCAGATTATCAGAAGAAGTTTGCATTTTCGTAATTTGAGGACAAGAAGACGCCCTACATACCCACGGTTAACGACTGCGCAGCGTGCATGCAGACATCAGTGGGCTATAGAGCAGAGCAATTGGAATCTTGAAAATTTAATGGCGCTAACCACTCTTTTCGGTGGAGGATCAGTTTGTGTGTTGTGCGGCATACGTTATGATGGTCGCACTGAGCTGCTGGTCTTGATTCGGCAAACAATGGCTGGAAGATATTGCGACATGGTATTTGAGCATATAGTCGTACCATTTACTGGCGCCACAGGCGCAAGATTTATTTTTATTGATGATAATGCTCGTCATAACCGAGCAAGACTTGTGAACGACAGGGTAAAACATCATGTGTTGACTAGGATGCTCTGCTTACTAGATATGAATTGCATCGAGCATGTTTGGTCTTAAATGTCCAGGTAATTAAATCGACTTGAGCCACCTCCACAAACATTACACCAATTAGCTAACACATGCAATTCATTAATTCATCAATAATTTAATAGATACTCTCCCAAAGCGAGTAGCAGCTTTAGGGCGAGCCCGAGGTGGTCCTGCACGGTATTAATTTTCACAGTCATTGTAAATATCATAATGAAGAAACTTTCATTCTACTTAATTTGCCATTGTTTCGTAAACATCCATTTTTCTTTATTGAATATTTGTTTTTGGGCTGCTTTTGTTATACTGTCTGAATAAACTTTCATTCCACGTAAAGTTATTCAGTTTGCTAATTTATTGTGCCTGTGAATAAAGGCGGTGGGTTGATCATCCCCCTACGCCCCCGTGTGGCTACGCCACTAATCGTGTAGTTCAATTAACGGCGAACTTTTTCGAATTAAAACATGACATATCTACGACGCATAATGATATTTGTATACCTGTGATTTTAAAATACGAAAACACAGTGTTAGAGTAGCATATTATTGTACGATTAGGTATATCAAACTGTTGCGTAGTCGACTGGTTAACTGTTCGAGGGAACGTTTCCCCTTGTGATTACTACTGCCAGATGAGTAATAATTTATTGTATATTGTGAACTATTTTGAATCTATACTATAAAATACTTAGTAATAACTGAAATACGAGGGTTGTCTTTTAAGTGTTGCATATAACACCATAGTTGGAGCTTGTCGCTTGTCAATAAGTATCAAATGTCAAAATTAACTGATGTTAACTTAACGTGAAAGTTTCAGACCGCTTGATTTAAAGCTGTAGGTACCTACTGACTTTGTCGTTGATCAGTCTAAAAATGGAATTAAACCGGTTTTCGCGCAATATTTTTTTACAATTTTCGAAGACATAAGTGAATAAAGGTGACATGAAACATTTTTATATTTCTGAGTAAATTAACAAAACGCGTTTTGATCTGAAACTTATATTATGTTTTTAATTTAAATAGGTGGAATATTATAAATCAGATCACTTTAGGTTATTATCTGTGATATACTTTAATTACAGAGAAAAATTTATGTCTTGAAAAAATTGATTTTTTCGTACAAATACCTTTTTCCACTAACTATAAACTAGAAATTGTATATGCTTTTTGGCAGATAAAGGGGTCATACATATACTTGTACAAAACAAGAAAAATTCATTATTAAGAAGCAGTAAACATTAACATGAAAGTATACAAGAGTAATAATAACTCAATAAGGGTTTTATTTTATTTTTTGTCCTGATATTGGCTGATACTGCCTACATTTTGATAGTACCATCTATAGTACGGATCAATAAATTTGAGCTGGTCTCGTGAATTAGGCAACGGCATGTTTTGTTGAATAAATATCGTTATGTAGTGGTAGTATACATTTTTGGCAACGGATGGTACTTGCCTATCAAACTTTTGGGACTCATAAGCAAATTCCTAGTGTTCTTGGTGATCTATCTATCTCTTCAGCATCGGATACACTATGTATCGCATTTATGAAACCGAAAATATACGTCAGTCGGCTGTTTGGGTATTCCAAGTTATTCGGTCTCGATATGCAAAACTGTATTCAATAGAAACAATTATGATTTGTTTTCAAATTATTTGAATAGAAGTAATAGTTAATCAAACAAAGGAACGAAATATGACTTAAAGAACTCTTGTAGTGGTTGATGCAAACATGTTAGCTGTCAGTACATCAAATTATGGAACTCGTATCAAACCGCCCAATAGTGAATTTGTGTATTTCTATTGAATGTCAATCGAAGAAATTTATTTTTGTAGGAACACTCCTTAACAATTGTGACTTGTTCAATATTTCAAGTAATAACAATATTGAAACGTTTTAATGAGGTGAATTGTGTGCTTACAAGGAGCCGGCGAATCGGAAAAGGTCAATGATATAGTTGCATTCTAGAGCAAAACAAAACGTCCTCTACTTCTACACATTGTTAGGCGGCGACGTTCAGACAAAACATTTTTTATGCTACTTATGGTTAGATGCGATACTGTAGTTTTCACGTATATTTACGGAAAAGGAAACAACTAGTTAATACAAATTCTTCAAAGAATTGATAAAGAAGAATAGTTCAGGTAGGTATTGGTGGGACATTAGAGTAATTAGAAGAAGATATGTCACAGCCAATTTGTGCTAAGAAAACGAAATACTTTGGTGTGATAGTGACAGGAAATTATCAGTAGTAATACCACAAGTGTTTGAATTTTCGCGATAAGTCTGTCGATTTATTGTTGCTTGTTTGTTGCGTTTTCTCTTCAAGCAGCTCAGTGAGTTGTGAAATAAAAGACAGAATTATAAGATTAATTCAGTCACGAGTGGAATTTTATTAGACTATTTCACGAACAAAGATGGTACTGTTACTATATATACAATGCTTTGTGCTTGATTATTTGCAATAGTTCTTATATCTTGATGGCTATTATTTCTCACATTTTTTCGTTGATTGATTCGATGGAATTTATCCCAAATCTGCTAGTTCTCAAATGCGGACACGGCGAGATTAATTATATTTGACGTTTAACTGTCACATACCCAAATCTGAAAATACCGAACTAGACAGGTCAATCAGGATCAAGAATCAAGTTTGGTGTTATATTGATTATCCGAACTTGAGCTCATGATTGGTTCAATTGACAAGTGCGTGAAATAGTCACATAGCAATATGAAAGTTGGAATTCTTGCCTCGTGTTGTATATCTGTGTATATGGTTCTGATATTCTGAGCGTTATGGTGAATGACCGTGAAAATCAAAGGTTTGAAAAACGTATTTTCAATTTAAAGTTTCCATAAAACAGACATTAAAAAGATTTCTTTTTTCTTGATTATTTGGTTTTTAAAAACGTGGTATTTATTCCCGGATAAATTCTCCTAAAGAGTATCCCTGACAAAATATCTCCAGAGAATACATCCCTAATAGATACTCCCAAAAATATCCCCAAGAAGGAAACATTTCCTGATTATTTTCTCTTCTTGAAAAACTTGCTGTGAGTTACAAAGTAATAGATACTTTCAGAAAAGGATAGATGGTTTATGGCAAAGGTTATATTGTGTCTCAAAATGCATGATACCAATAACTTTAATTGGGATCGGACAAATTTTTTAACAAATCATAATTGCTGCTGGACTGAATTTAAAAAAGTATCAATCGTTGAAAAATACTTTAGGGACGCTTGAAAATTATTTATTCTTTGATTTATTTCTAAATTTATTAGAATTGACAAACTTGACATAATTTATTTCTATGAATACTAGCAGGTTTGTAGCATAGCGAACTTGTGAGTAGCCACTTGTTGCTCATTTGCATTAAGGACCGACACGTGATATATTATATTGAGGGCTGGGAAATGAATGTAGTAGGTTATATCATTGGAAACCAGTGTCTTGCACTGACCTAATAGTAATAATATATGTGCCATAATAAAAATCATAAAATTTAATTCTTTGTTATTTCAAATGCTCTTGGTTTTTCTGAACTAGTAGATTAGTATTTGAGGAAAAGATTTATCTCGTTTCTTATAAAATTAAAATGCAAAATGAAGAGAATTTCTTAAATATAGGGAAGACCGGAGCTACAATTAACAGATGTAAGTATTAACCCGTACGTGTCTTAATTTGTCAATTAGGTTAGGTTAGGTTAAGTGGGAAAAGTGAAGAAAAGGATATTTAATGAAAGAAATAGCTCTAACGATGCCAATGAATATTTTTGTATCATTTGCGATGCCTCCTATGAAGGTGGTGAATGGATCCAATGTATCTCTTGCAAGGACTCTTTTAATTTGTAGGTATATAAAACAAATCCTAATCCTTGATATTTTTGTTGACTTTGTATTAAACCATATTTTATACACCTTGTGATGCCTTTTGGTCAATATAATAAGCTTACAATAATATTTAAATGAAAGACATAAATTCCCTTAAAGCTAATTTCAATAAATCATAAGAATGTTGATTCGTTACATAAATAAGAAGTAGGAAGGTCGCACGTACGAAGTCAAGTTCAGAGAGTGAAATAAACATAAATAGTATTATTTATATTTACTCATGATGAACTTGACTTGTCTTATAAATATGCAAACGATAGTGTTTTAACAATTACTATTAATATTAGGGTTAATGTTAATGGGAATGTTAGAATATGAATATCACAATTCATAAGTCATAAGTAGTATAATGTAGTAGTAAGTTTAAGTAATAAATAGAACGTATCCCAGTGCTACAGGTAGTTGTTTTACTCCTGTAAGATGACCCTCCGAGTGACCAGCAACACCACCTATTCAGAGGCCCTTCCACACCTATAATTTACCAAAGTATCCATCGACAATACATTCATTACAAGTTTGTTCAAGTGTTATGTTAACTAAGTTTAAAGATGTTTTTTTTTATTTTACCGCATTACCTTCTAGGGTTATGAGCGAGGACAAAGTGTGACTAGGTATATGAGAAAACATACAATAGTTCTTATATTTAAAAATAGAGATTGGAGTCTTTCAGAAATGTGAGCGCTTTTTCACAGTTTTCACTTAATGCGCGTTTCATATTAGGTGGGATGTTGTTAACTGTTCTTCTAACACTTAAACTTGCACAATCCAACAGTATATGTTTTATGGTTAGAGACACATCAAATATTGAACGCTGCTTTGGTGGTTCTTTATTACATAAATGCTGGTGTGTGATGGCTGAATGTCCTATTTATAACCTGTTTAAAACAAACTGGTCTTTTCTGTTCTGTGGAAGTGTCAGTCTGGATTTTACTGATGGCATGATTTCTTCAAGTAGCGAATTGGTTTCTTCCCATCTTTTTACCAGATATTCCATACAAAATCCTTAAAGACTGATTAATAGTTATTTAGAAAGAAATGTTGAAATGTTTCAAATATTTTGAGTTTTCGTTTAAGATAAGATATTTTGTGATTTTGTTATCAGTTTAAAAGAAAACGTGTTCCATGCAAGGCTGTATTAATTTCACTTTCGTTAATAAAAATAGTATGTCGTAGGTATATTTATTTTTCTTTATAGCTGCGTGACTTATGTTAATTTTTACCTTTTCTGTTAATACCTACCACACACCTGTTAATTCTAGCTCCAAACGTGAGGTAACAACTGACATTTATAAGGATAAGCTTTTTATCTACGGCATACTTTCTATTATGTTTGTTTTGAGATAATTGCATGATACCTAAACGATTAAAGCATCCGAAAAATCAAGTCTTAATATTAAATAATTATTAAGCTACAACTAAAAATATATCCCCTTCAATTTCATACACAATTTCTCGTCAAATTTGAAAACACATACAAAATTTCGATTGATTAATTCTTTATGGCACAGCATTCGCCCTTCCCTCTGATTCTCAATCAATTTAATGAAATTAACCTAAGACTAGCAATTTTTGATAATTAGTAGAATCTTTTTTTCCACTCTCTTTTCTGTTCCAAAGCTGCAATGCTTACTGCAAAATTGGAATTTACTTTACAAAATAAGCATTCAAAAAACTTTACATCTTAATATTTTATTAGATTGTTTGACCACTGACAGTTAGACATTTGTAGTTAATAGAATAACGTGAGCAATAGTTATTCTGAAGTTCCATTTTAATGATGTAGTTCGAAAACCAATAATTATTTTTAAACAAAAATTCACATACATCTTCCTTCTTCAAGTATTTTAATAAATACTAGTTGCATAAATGACTATTTCATAATTCTCAAAAAACCTTGTTTGAAAAATTTCTTAACATTCGGGAAAAAATAGGAATAGGTAAAGCCTTCACTAATGTTTTCATGAAAGCGATTCCACAAAAAAACTGTAAGAGGATAATAATATATTAGTTGGTTAGTTAAATCCATCACATTACTTATTCATTCATTCTTAATCTCCCAATTTCAATACATCTTGTATGGAACGTACCAAATAATAATAATAATAAATGACTTTATTGCTGTGTTATAAAAATACAATACATGCAAAGGCGACGTTCGCTCTTAGATGATGTTCTCATACGAGAAGCACCAGCTGAGTAGCGCTCTTCCACGCAACCGCAAAACTAAATATACAATATTCTTTACTTACAATAATTTCTTATATGCTCAAATAACAAAAGTTAAGTAACCTAATTTCGTAAATATTAAAATGAACAAGGCCAGTTTCATCTGATTAGCTTATAATTTCAATGTTATGCTATTATTAAGTAGAGACTTCTTAAGATTAAGTTTAAATTGAGAAATGGGTACCGTTTTGTAGACTTCGGGGATCATGTTGTACAGATTAGCAATGTTATATGAGAAGCTAGATCGAAATAACGTGGTTTTATGTTTCGGCATACTAATTTTATTTTTAAATCTCACATTTACATTGTGTACTTCTGATCTCTTTTTAATTTTTTTCGATAGGTAATAAGGTGTTTGGGTTAACATAATTTTGTGAAATAGTACTGCACTATGAAGAATACGTCTACTCTTCATATTCAGCCAGCAAAGATCTGCAAGATGCCTGGAGGTTGGATTTCGACGTCTGATGCCGCAAATAAAACGAACACACATATTTTGAATTCGCTGTAATCGATTTTGATCCAGTTGTGTCAGTGCCGGTCCATATATCACATCACAATAGTTAAACTGCGAGAATACCAGGCTATCACAGAGCATAACTCTGGTCGTTTTATTAAATAATTGTCTGTGAGAAAATAAGAGTTCCAAATTGCAAAATGCTTTCTGAATTATTGATGAAATATGGGAGGAAAATGTTAAGGAGTCATCTAAAACGAGCCCAAGATTTTTTTCACAGTTGGATAAAATTAAACTATCGTTATTAATTTTCAAGTGTATTTTACTTTTTATTCTATTTTTCTCATTTCTACGACCAAATATCATGACTTTAGATTTTGAAGAATTTACACTTAAGCAGAATTTAGTTGAAATCTCTATTATAGTTTCAAGTTCTTTGTTTATTTTTAAACAAGCGTCTTCAACTTCTGGTTCATCAAAATCCATATACAACTGCCTGTCGTCCGCGTAATAGTGAGCCTTCATACATTTCAGGTAACTTGGAAATTGGGATGTGTATAGGGAAAATAGCAAGGGACCTAAGATGGATCCTTGCGGAACCCCACGTGTGAGGTACATTTTCCTTGACAATTTTTTATTTAGGAATACTCTTTGAGATCTTTAATCTAAGTAGGACTGCAACATTTTTTGCGCTTGTTTATCAAAACACATATAATTACATAATGACAGAAGCAAAGAGTGATTAATTTTATCAAATGCCTTAGAGTAATCTAATAAGATCAAGATCCAAAGTTTGTTAGAATCGATGTAAGGATAAATGTCATCTAAAACTTTGAGGAGTGCAGTAGTGCAGCTATATCCTGGCCGAAACCCAGACTGGTGTTCAGGTAATAAGTCGAATTTGATGATGTGTTGACGTATTTGTTCATCCATCACTTTTTCCAGGATTTTAGAAAAAGTACACAATAAGCTTATAGGACGTAGCTCATTGCAATCGACAGGATTGTCCGTTTTTGGTATGGGTAGAACCTTAGATTCTTTCCAAATTAAAGGAAACGTTGAATTTTCTAGACAAAAATTATATATATATATATATATATATGAGTAATATATGCTAAAATAAATGGACAACAATGTAGAATCATATTGGTGTTTATATTATCAGGTCCAGCAGCATTTGAATGTATATATAGAAAGTATTTTTTCGGAAACCTTTAACTCATCAATTTCCGTGAATTTAAAATTATCGACATTCGGCAGTTTAGTTGAGGAAAAGTGGCTTAAAATGTCAGCATCTGGATTAGTGTGACCACCTATGCCATCGATGAAATGGTAATTTATAAGATCGGGATCTTGTAAGTGATCAGGAATAACTGCTGAACTTTTATTATTATGGAAGATGTTATGCTTTTTCATTTCTTTCCAGATATTTTTCTTTCGCTTTAGCTGAAATTCAAAATATGCTTTTTTTTCACGTTTAATTGCATGATTGACTTCATAGGGGATTGTTTTAAGTATTTGAAATAAAAAAGCACTTTGTTTATATCTATTTATATTCAAATGAAGTAAGAATCCCTCTTCATTTGCACTAAATAAAAATCCACCAAAGTATGATTTATACATAAGTAGTCCCTTTGACACCCAAGGTCGTGTTTAAGGGCTTTATAAGAGGGAAAGAGAGAGAGGCGGTAGAACGATAGCGTATTCATGAGGTGAATCAGGAAACGGAAAGAAAGCACTTTGATTTTTACCCCCGCAAAATATAATATGAATATAGTTATGTCTAAGTGACTCTGCTTAAAATGCATAACGTATACTTCAGACCTGCCAAACTAATCCCAAAGAAAAGAAAATTAATGTTAAATTTTTTAAATTTGTAGCAGCCGACTCTCAAGAAAAACAGTTTGAAATATTAACCCTTTTTTAACTGATTCTTCTCTGTATTTTAATGTGTTTGATGGAATTAAGCTAAACCTTTAATTCCAATTAATGAAGACATTTCATAGGAATTTGTACGTATGCGTAAGGAATCTTTTTTTAGTAAAAGTGATTATGGTAGTTGCAAATTGGACATCTAAATATTCTCAACGTCAGTGAAAACACACTGTTAAGTTGAAACAACACAAGTATGAATAAAGCTATTTAAACAAGAATGTGCTATAATTATACCTTTCCTTACAAATCGGATTATTTAATAGGAATTAAACTATGGTCCAAATATATTTTGAAGAAGTTGAGGAACAAGTTTCAACTGACATGAAGAAACCTTACAAACACATAAAAATAGGAAGGCGGCAGGGTATGACAAATTAACAGTAGAAATGCTTAAAAATATAGGCCAACGAGGAAAACCAATTATGCTGAATATTTATAGAGAAATTTGGGAACAGAAAGAAATGCCACTTTTATAGTACCGATATATAAAGGCAGAGGCAGTAAGAAGGACCGCAAGAATTGTATAATTATTTTACTATGAACAACTAATAGATAAAAGACTAAAGACTATATTAAAAAATACATTGGATTAGTAGCAAAGTGACTTTTCGAAGGTAAGAAGCACACAAAATAATATTTTTTTCCAAAAAGCAAATAACCGAAAAAGCCTGACAAGAAAAGGAAAAGATATATCTAAAATTTATTAACTTGGAGGAATCATTTGATAGAGTATCAAGAAGAAAGCCATGGAATATTCTAAAAAAACGCGGAGCTAGTAGTAAATCCAAATGATAATAAGTAATAATACTAGCTTGGTCATATCCAACAATCTACAATCGTCAACATTTAAGACCACATAAGAATTAAGACAAGGAGGCAGTTTAGACCCAATATTATTCATAAATATGTGGACGAAATAATAATGAATTGTAAGGAAAAAAACAAAAAATTCAATATAGCATACATCGATCTTAACAAAGTAGAAGTGTAAGAAGGACTATTTGCTGCTTATTTATATATTTTTGCGAAAACTTATCTTGAAGAAAAACGGGATGGTTATTGATAAGAACAAAACGAAAGTTATGGTTATAGATGAGGGACAATAAAAAATAGGTATAAAAATTGAAGGACGTCATAGAACAAGTGAGAAGATTCCAATACTTAGGAATAACTATTAGTCAACAAGAATAGAAATTAATAAAATGATATAAAAAATAGCAACATACATACAGTAAACAAAACATTCATAACAATAAAGGAATATCGAGAATACAATAACAATATTCAAAGCAGAATTCCCAATATTAACACTTATGGATGTGAAACGTGGGATCTAAATCAAACACAAAAGAGCAACATACAGGAAGATGAAATGAAAAACTTAAGAAGAGTCCAGCGCTTTACAAAAAAAAGACAAACTCAGGATCACAGATAGGTATAAGAAGTCATCTAAATATAGAATTAATATTGGAACATTTAGAATAAAGACAATTTGGTCGGTGGGGACCTTTACAAAGAAAAAGGAAGACCAAGACAAACATGGAATAAAACTATTTCAGATCTAGCCTTAAGGAAAGCCTTGACGCAAGAAAATGACAAAAAACGAAAGATTTTTTAGTTGTAGGTATTGTACCAATCGAAAACAACTTGAGATTACTCCTAAAATTCTCTCAGAATAGAAGCAAAGCTTGGCTTGTTTCGCGACTATAGGTCATTAATTTTTTCTTTCCTGAATGAAGGCTTTGTGCTGATTATATATCTCAGCGGTCACTATTTTTCTGAGATATGGGATGCTTTGGATATATGTAAAAACTGGTATTCTGATAAAATATGATTGTTATAGTATCTCCATTTGAACATAAACTAAAATTAGTCACATAAGAATTAATAATCCATGAGTCGAATAGCTAGAAATTCACATAATGCCGAGCATAATGCCATTGAGGGTACCTAATTAAAACGAGTTTCCTCTTGATTCACTATGCCAAGTTTTCAGAAAATAGTTCGAATTGTTTAAATGGAAAAAACAACGTTATATTTGTGGTTATCTTGAGCACTTCCTAAAAAATACACCAACTAATTGTCTTAGTAGGTTCTCTATAAGGCAGCTAGTACTGACTGATACATTTGCATAACAAAGCAATTAAATCTCTTAAAACGAAGACTAGTCATCATTTTGACACTGCAGCACACGCACAAGTTGGAATTTGTCTTAATTAGTAAACAATTCCAGCTACGACATTTTTTATGGTGAATAAACCACAGATATGCTAATAATTTTTAAGTCTTCCAAGTACTGTATTAAATGCAGAAATGTATCTTGCGGTTATCGAATAAGTGTTATATTATATTTTTATAAACTTCATATTTAAATTTCATTTTCAATAATTGTATGCATAAGTGAAGAAAAAAACAGGCCTAGTGCGAGTCAGAATCGTGCACGAAGGGTTCCGTACCATTATCTATAAAAACAAACATACATACAGTAGAAAAAATTGACATTTACCCATACCTACAAACCTCGCGAAATGAATCAATGAGTCAAAAATGGCTACTGTTACTTTGTCGTGTGTGTAAATACGCTCGTCGTTCACTGGCTTCTTTATCTCGTTCAGTCACCGTCTAAGAAGTGAGGTTAAGTTGGAAATATTCATTAAATGCAAGACAGGAAGTTTTGTACTTGCCGAAATGAAAATAGCAAATTAGAGGTTTTGAAAAACACATTTTCTAAAGTGGCCGCATAAAAACAATTCTATATAATATTACGTTAGACTAATTGAAACAAGTTATATTTTAAAAAAACTTCATTACAAACTATGCCCTACTAAAAACTACTTTGAATACTTAAAAACTTCCGGACAAATAAGTTACTGTGTGACGATATAATAGGGTAATTAATTTTTTGAGTAGTTAAAACCACTTTTGTATTTTTTTGTTGATGTTATTATGTCAATTTTTCGTCGGCGTCTCGACCAATTTCATAATTAAATATTTTTATAACCGCAACTACAATTTCCATAAATTAAGCAGTAGTATGTGTAACCTCATACCTGCTGTCTTTTTCATTATATCGCATTACATACTTATTATATATTTGTAGCAAAATGTTGCAATTTCATGACGCAATCATTTGATGCAATGATTAGCAGTAAACGACTTGGTCATGTCTCCTGTAATTTATTAAGTTATTACTAGTTACACAGTTACTAACACGACATATTTGCTTAAAAAATTATAATTACAGCGTGCTTCTCTCTATAACAATTATCGTACGATTATTGGCAGTTTCACAACAAATAATAAATAGGACGTTGCTCCTGTGGAAAATCACGAAGCTGTCAATGGAGATTGAAACGGCAAACAACAGATTATTAATGCTTATTCTGATAAAATGCTAATATTATAAGGTGGATATTTTACATTACTTTTTTTAAAAATTTTGAATGTTTTTTATCTACAAAAATAACTGCATCAACCACTTGGGTTATAGGCAGTAGCAAAGTCAACTAATAGATAAGTATATTAAGTTATGCACTGATTCACTATATTTTGTAAATGTTAATGCGTTTTTAGGAAGTGAATGGTTTATGTGAGATTTTTAAAGCTTTCTCTTGGTTTTCAGGATGATGGGATAGTTTTGAGCATTCTCTTATTAGGAGCATTTCTGTAAGCAACTGCTACTCCATTTTAATATTCTGTATGCATAATAAGTTTTAAAATATTATCGGAAAGCTCTTATTTTTTCTCATTATCTGTTAAAATTGTTCGTCTGTCTCCAGGCGGTATCTCATGAACCGTGATAGTTAGACGGCTGCTGTCATTTCAAAAGTGGCTGACTTTTTATGTGAATGAAAACTTAATTTTAGTCGAAAAAGCATATATAAGCTGCTCACCCTGTATATGATTCTCCGAAATTTTCTAGCGAAAAATTGCAATTTAAATAAAATATTGGTTATGAGTAAATTTAAGTCATGGTTAATGTGCGTGTCACACGCCACTGAGTTGTTGAGCAACGAACAGTCAACAGCATCTTCAGGAGCCAGATACAACTACAGGGAATACATACAAAATTCTTGCCGCTTGAAGGCTGACAAAACATGATATTTCAATTAAGAACACTTCAATAATGACGCAGATTTATAGCAGGTGTCTAAATTATTATGTTTAGAGGGTGTGTAACACGCAAGCGCTAAATGATTACTTACATGATTTGATAGTTTTACCATATAAATGGGTTGCGATCTTCTAAAAGGTATCGACAGTTCTTATCAATCTTATAAATAAACGTACAAAAAAAATAAAAAAATGTTTATGCTATCGTTTAATTTTTATTTCTGTCCGTGATGAGTTCCAGGAAGTTATGTGCAATTATTCCCTTAGTTTCCATACTGTTTATATCCACTTTTTACGTTTAATTTTGTAAATGTATTAAGGTGAAGTGGAGTATATGTGATAATGGGGCAATTGTGACAGTCGGTTTAAAAATGGCTATTTAAATAGATATGCTTGTGCCACATATTAGACAGAGCTCAAAATATGCTATTCTAGTGAGCCGTCACTAGAAACTGTCGAAATTCAAACTTTTCAAATTCAAATTTCAGTTGAGCACAGATAAGCGAAGGGAGCGTTTCGCTCTTATGCAAATTTCATTTTACATTTACCCCGTTCGTGCAATAATATATTATTTTTGCGGTATGTAGGAGTAATAATTTAATTTTCATTTACTTAATAGGTAGTTCATTGTAATTAAGAGAAACATATTATATTGGTTATTCAATTGAATACTTAATATTTACCTCGGAATGCTGCTAGAACACATTTGCCCCTTGAAATGATACTGTACTTCAGCAGGATATTGTAAAACTACTACCCAATCCTATCGTTGATTGACGTGGAATGTACGAGTTTCCAGTTTCTTTAAAAAACTTCAACATTCATCATTAACTCTGACACATTTAGAAGTGTTTTGTATCAAGTTTTATTAGTTTCTGTTCCTTTGTTCCATGATCCATGATCAACATTAAACATTATTTAAATTTCTTGCACACAATGAATACAAAACCACTTCAAAAGTATAATATTTTTTTTGTAATATTTTTGAAATTGTCCTTTGCACCTTTATGTTGAATGAAAGTTGAACTGTTCAAAAAGTAGATCACATTTACCCCATTTCATCTCACATAATTTTTCTTATATTTAATTAGGCTTCTATCTTTAATAACAATTAAGAAATTTATATTACATCAAAACTTGATTTCACTTAAGTTCTTTCTGGAGTTAAGCTGACAAAATTCACCAAAAAAATATATGTATAATTTAATAATAAAACATATTTTTGTTAATATTTTTAAACTCTTTCAATCTACTGTGGTACGCACATATTTCGACACAGAGCCCATCCATTAATAAATAACTATTAAAACTAAGCGT
The DNA here is from genome assembly GCA_910591695.1 of Galerucella pusilla. Taxonomy (NCBI): domain Eukaryota; kingdom Metazoa; phylum Arthropoda; class Insecta; order Coleoptera; family Chrysomelidae; genus Galerucella; species Galerucella pusilla. The sequence goes on from CAJUYI010000424.1 coordinate 154,063, forward strand.
TCGAAGAAAATAAAAGGCAAAGGAAAAAATCCTAGGGGTGTGAAAGAAAATAAATTCATAGTACAAGCTGTTGCGACACTCACAAATTAACGTAAGGACTTTTGACTCAATGACTTCTACAACGTAGGGTAAGGGAGTAAAAGATCTACTGTTTTAAAGAATAATCAAGTAACATGCCCCTACTGAAAAAATCAGACTTGCAAATTTCTGATTGCCCCCTTCGCAGCCCGTAAAGACATTAACCTCTTATATACTTTGGTCTGGACTAGAATCAGCTCAGGGACGGTTTCAAAATCCATAAAAAAATATTGAGAAAAAAGTTAGATATGAAAAATTCAGTTAAAACTTCACAGAATACTGTTAGTTTTATAGATGAATATGTAAAGCAGAATATCCACAACCAAAATTTAGTATATTAACTTTTGTAGGTTAAGAAAGGATCATCCAGAACCAAATATGAATCTTCACGGAGACACTATTGGAATGACTTCGTCTATTAAATTAATAGATCTTGTTTTTTGGAAAAAATTATTATGGAAAGAATACATTGAAGATCTAGCAGCAAAATTTAAAAAAGGCTAAATATTTTAAGAAGTCTATCAAATATGGGGTTTTGATGTTAACCTCTCATTGAACAGTGCTGGGTAATTTACTTGTCGTTATGAAAAGTAACAATATAAATATTTTGTGAATTATATAACTGAATCTTGCAAATCATGCGTCAATACTTTTTGTCCGCTTGGTGTAAAGTAAAAAATGTTATTCATTTTACAACAAAATTTTTTTTACATCAGTGTTTTAAGGATATGATATATTGGAAAGTTGGGCTTAAACTTTTGTGACATATCCGTAGCTTAAGCTATTGATTCAACAATAATAAGGCATCGGATACTTTTTGGTTACAAATCCGCTCAAGGAGTCGGAACTGCTATTGTTGTAAAAGAACAGGAAACATCCTTCCTGGACCAGTATATATACTTCACCGAACAATATGCAATTTTGGAGTCGATTAAATATGTAGAAAATAATAATATAACAAATGCAGCAATATGTTCCGACTCTCTTAGTGTCTTAAAAGCATAAATTGATAAGAAACCAACACATATTAACCAGCACTTTATACAATCTTCAGCAACAACAAACGAACATAATATTTATCTGGATTCCTAGTCACATTGGGATACCACTTGGCTGCAAGAAGAACTTGCTTCTCTACAAAATTCGATTAGGTTAGGATCTTATAAAAGACATCAAGCAAAAAATTATAAATAAACTTGATAACAGATTTCTGAGAATAACACAACTAAGAGTTCAACTTAAATAAACTGTTTACCATTTAAAAAACGCGAAGAGCTATTCGTACTATCAAGACTTAACATCATCATACCTTCATACCTTCTGGAAAAAAAATCACCAATTTGTGAGTGTGGAAATTAATTATCAGTTAGACACTTATTACTTGACTTTTTGTAGCAGCTCGTCAAATGATCGGATTGGGAACACCTAACACCTACTTTTCCACCCCAATCGATCAGAAGAAAGATGAAGATTTCTTAAAAATGATTAATCCTTATCTAGAAATAAAAAAATAAATAAATACACAGCTTTACTTATGGCCGCACTCTTAGAAGTTTAGACGTTTCGTTACATTTACTTTATTAACGTTCACAACAAGCCTAAGTGGTACTCATTTTCTTGGTGTTTACTAATTCAGAAGTTGGTGAAGTTGTAGCTCCTTTTTAGTTTTTTATTTCATGATATTTCTGCTTTTTAAATATTCTATACTTCTTCTACACTTTCTGACAAATTATTATATCTGGGCTGATTTGGAGTCCCATGCAAATATTGGTTTGTCTTTCAAGCCAATGTATATTGTAAGATTTAATATATTGCCAAAAAGTCGAGTATAATTATCACTGATCATTCATTATTAGGTGTTTCCAGTATTATTGTATTGGGCTGAGACTAGTCCTGTAGCGACCCTCTCTTTAAAAATGCCCAGCACGGAGTTATTTCGAAGGAAAATTACAAAAACCCCATTCTATAGAGCACATTTTCAACATTTTTTCTTCGATTTTACGCCAGTAAATTCTTTTTTACTGAAATTCCAGTTTCAACTAATTCCTAACACTCTAATTGCTTGTCGATACAATGTATTTTGAAATAAAAATGAGAAAATTGCATTGCTGCATTGAATATTGACAAACGAAAAATATTATTAGTTTTTTGTTTAATAATTTAAGTTGAAATAAACTCTTTTTTCCATATATATATATCTAACAACGAAAATAGTTCTCTTCAAATGAATATTAAAACTAATCTATGTCAGATTTATGTACAATTTGTATTGTCTATGAATGTCGAACAAGAGCAAAGCAAGACCAATGATAGAACATAATGATAACGAATACCATCTGCATGTTTCACCACAATACGAAATTCAGAACAATCAATTTATGACACAGGTAGATTATTATGAAGGAGACATTAAAAGAAATATTTGTTTATCTTTTCAAGAAAGGTTTAATGATTTCCTATATTTAACGCCAGTTTTTATGAAATTGATAACCCTGCCAAGGTAGTTTCCCACAATTATAGAGAGAATGTAAAACTCCAAATATGTCCAGTGTAATTTTATTATCTGCACCAGAAAATATATTTCAAGCAAATAATATTGTACTTGAAACTGTTATGTATGAAATAACATTTTGGGTTAAAGACCTTAAAAGTTATTGTGCTACTGACTGATGTGATGTCCGTTGATGCTGACTAGTATGAGAGAGGTCAAAAGTGAAGGCCTCGGGCGCAGTTCTCATGCGGTTTGTTTCTGTAAATGCGTAACGAGGTTTACCTGAGGACGTCTTAGTATCTACTTAGTTAAAGTAATTCCAATTTTAATTGAAACGCTTGAAACTTAGTTGATGAATGGGTGGAAATTAACAAGATTGTAAGTTTGGGGAAATCGTTGTCTTTCCTCTCATGGTGTGGCAACAAGTAACGGTTAAAAATGAACATGATGAACTTTAAGACAATGTAACAGTTTACTATTGTTAGTTAAATTTTTGTTTTTACTCTCATAAAAGTAGTTAACTTAATAATGATATCAATTAACTTTTATAATAAGATGTCAACCAATATTTGAGTAGCATAATTGTGTAAGTACAATAAATTCTCATTCTGGTATCTTGCAAATATGGTATATGACCCAACAATCCGAGTCATTTTGCTCTTATCACTCTGCTCATTTATTGATCCCCAAATAAATCTCTTATTTTTTGTTTTGTTCTTCTTACTCACATACCTCCTTCTTTTTCCATCCTTATTTCCTTTCCCATGTTTACTTTATTTTCTTCCTCTTTATTTAATATCCATGTTCCACTCCCGTATGATGCCCTTGATCTGAAAACTGTTGGAGTTATTACTTTATTTAGGCTCCTGCCTGTTAACACCTTATTTTTATGTTCATCTTCTAATTGCCTTTTTCCGAGCATTTTTCTTAATTAAAGAGGCTGGTCAGAATCCTGTACAAATGGTTTCTATTGATAGTGTGAAGTCAATATAAATGGCATATATTGGCAAATCGTATTCGTATCAAATTATTTGTGAAAACTTTTTGTATATTACAGAGGGCAATTAGAATTGCAGTTTTGTGGGTATTTCTTGTTGCGGTCGTCTAGTTAGACGGTACATTATCTTGGTTTAAAAAAGCACTCTTTTCTTGTTCATTTGGGATCGTTTTTTTCGGAAATTCTTTTTTCATGCACTATGCGATATTTCCTACATATTGTTTTCCCTTTTAAAGATTTTCGATCATGGCATGTGCATTCCAAAATACTAGAGCCATGATTTGAACAATGCCCATGATTTTGTTTTTGGCCAACAATGAACAAGCGTACACTAGTAGACATACTTTATGCAGTCAACTAGCTCGTGTAGCTTTGCACCGCTCAATATAAGTAGCCAACCACTTTCCGATGGAGCAGAATCCGAGAGCATATCTCAAACTATTTATCGGTTTGATCAGTATTTTATCCCTTAAACGGCAACGTTTTATTAAGACCACCAAAACATTGTTACACAAACATATAGACAAATTACATAGACTTGTCAATTATGGCGTTGTCTATATGTCATTCTAAGTGAGGAGATTAAGCAATTAAAAAATATAGAATAAAAAAAGTATTGTATCTAAAAAAATATGAGTATTAAGAGTGTGCTCGTTGAACATTTATTAATTTGCATACTAATTTTCTTATATGTTCCTTAACATAACGCCACTGATAAGTTCAACCTCAGTCATTCTCATAAAGGTAATCTTGACTTTGTTGGACCATCTAAGGGTAATGCACTTACTCTTTTTCAAGTTTACACGCTGAATGTTCAAATATTTAGACATCTGGTCACCGGCTCGTGAAAATAGAATATTTTTTATTGTGTTTCTGCGGTAGCTCTCTTATCTAATTACGGCAATGCCATTGGCGGTTAAGTCAATATTCCGCAAGACTTTTTCTTAAATCTAATAGATGCGGTATTGGATTCTTCTGTGATATTGATCGGTTATGGTTGATGTATTCACAGTACGGTTCTCTTTTTATCATTTAAGGGCAAAACATTGATATTTCCATTATATCATTATACAAGGTGTCGAAATCGTGAAACATTAACTCATCTAGGCAGTGATGGATTAACGCATAGGCCCGGGCCTAGGGCGGCACGATTTGGGGGGCGGCAAAATTTTCAGAACGTTAAAATTTAGGAGCCGAAGAAATATACCAAAAATTTATTTTTAAATTGGCTCTGTTTTTTTTTGGAATTTATTAAAAATTTTCTATGGACTATAAAATACTTGACTTTTCAATTTGAGGGTGCATTATTAATATTTTGATGGAATCAATTATAGTCTAATTATCGAATAACGTTATTAAAAAGAAACAATAGAATTGATAAGCTTCTTTGTGAATTACTAAATGACTTTTCACTTTTGTATCTTTGATGAGATTACTCTTACATATATAAAGCATTTGAAATCACTCATTCGTTTTTAACTTCCCGCTTTTTCTTTGAAAATCGAAGATTTAGAAAAAAAATAGGGAAGTTATTGTTTTCACCTCGATTTTCAAAAATCTTGTTCTCATCGGATGTTCACGTTTTGAGGTCCTAGGAAGATATTCTGAGTAGTTTCGCACCAATGTGTATTACCGAATTTTAGATACTTTAAGCGTACCATTGGCCGGACGTAAAAGTGCTTATCAAAAACTTTACGAAAATTTTAATTTTTTTGATAATTTATCTGACATAGATACGATAGAATTGGAAACTCTGGCGAATAAATTAGTTAAAAAGTATCCTAATGATTTGGAAGAAACATTAGGGAATGAATGTATTCATTTACAATGTCAGCTCAAAGATTCCCTAGCAAATACGGAAGATGTACGATCCGCACAAAAAATATACAATGTATTGCATTCTCGAAAACTTCGAGATGTTTCTCCGAATGTAGACATTGCTCTGCGTATTTTTTTGGGTATTCCCGCTACCAACTGTTCAGGAGAAAGATCTTTTTCAACCTTGAGAAGGGTTAAATCTTATTAACGCGCAAGTATGGGCCAAAACAGACTTAATGCTTTAGCATTACTGTCTATTGAAGCTCAACTAGTTCAAGAAATTGATTACGATGACATAGTTGCTGATTTTGCTCGGGCAAAAGCCAGGAAGAAGAGATTTACAGATTGAGCAATACATTATGATTTGAAAAAAATGCTTATTACTATTTGTTATGCTAGCTAGAGTTTAATAAAAAATTTTGTATTATTAAATACTTATATTTGAATAAAAAATAGAGCACTCTCCAATGCTTCTCATTATGAGTCGTGTAAAAAATAAAAGCTATATTTTAATAACAATTGTGAATCAAAATATATAGAATTTTGTTGATCTAAAAGGGCGGCGTATCAGACAGGACCTAGGGCGGCAATAAGCCTAATCCGCCACTGCATCTAGGTATGTACTTTGAAGAAGAAGCACTCCACTCAATGTTTACATTTTCTAAAGAATAATAAGCCTTGGTTTGACGCTAAGAACTTGCCGAGAGTAGAACATTCAACAATATTTAAATGCAATATAAATCTAAATTTTGAGACAAGGTGCATTGTCACTTGCATCTCTCTGAAATATGATGGCAGCGCGACGAGGCAGCAAAATTCATCTTCGGAGTATTTGGGACCTCCGGTAATGTATGAAGAGGCACCTGAGATAGTTCTCGTGCTAGTGTGTATATGTCACGTA